>VZTG01009606.1:30463-136544 GCA_013397845.1 Melanocharis versteri | reverse complement strand
AAAAAAAAAAAAAAAAAAAAAAAAAAAAAAAAAAAAAAACAAACCAGAAAGTGAGGGAGAAGAGAAAGGCATTTTAAATAATTGATCATAGCTATATCTGTGGTTACAAGCATAGCATTCTTAAGTCATTAGCCTGAAGGAGCAAAAAGTTTAGAAAATACTAACTGTCCTCACTAAATATAATCATGAAGTTTAAGAAAAGAAAAGGGGCGGTGTCCCATTTGTCTATCATAAATAGTTTTGTTGTGATAATTTTGCGGTTTGGGCTGGTTTAATCTTTTAATCTTCTGTTCTCCATTAATAGCAACAATTTCTTTTTACGTAACAAATAAAAGTAAAAACCCCTTCAAATGCTTTTTATGTAATGTGAATCATGTCAAAGTGATGTTTTGAAAAAATCCTTGTCCATTAGAAGCAAGCTTTTTGCACTAGGCAAGATGTTTTAACTGAGGTTTTTTGCAAAGTGGTTCTAGTTACTGTTTATTATCACTCTCTAACGCTGTGCTTCAAATAAGAATCTTTAGTTTACCTCCATAAATGCATCTCATAGCATTCATTTTTAAATAACCATTAGTTTTATTTCGACCTCCTACAGTGTTTTTGATAGAATGTTGCTATTTTCACACAATAATAATTTATTCCCACTGTAAGCCAGAGTTTTAGACAAGTATGACTCCATTTCTCCAACTTACTGATTTTACTCATGGAGACAAAACAATATTGTATCAAGATCACATAGCATCTATGGCAAATTTGGGATCATATGCAGATCTCCTGATCTTGCATTCTATGTGTATTACATAAGACTCATTTAACCTAACTTTAGCCAGACAGAAGTTAGGTATGTGGTTTACCTTCTCTAGTCAAGGCCAAGACACGTGCCTCCCAAGGATAAATCAGCTGATCACAAAACATTGTCAAGGGTGGCAAGAGAAATCATGGTATAAGTTTATTTGCCTTTCCACTAAAGCGGAAGGTAAATGCTTATGCACGGTTCCATTTAAATGCTTCATGGTCCAGTATGTCTCACCCATGAATGTAGTAAGGGAGTGCTTCTAGTATGATTTTTCATTTTTTGAGTGAAATCTTGACTATGAAGTATTCTGAAAAAAAATACCTTTCCACCCTTATCTTAGAACTGTTGATACTACATCACTCATCTGGACATAGTGGCAATGCTACTTATAGAACTTAAAGTAAAAGCAAATGAAAAACAAAATAAACGTTGTGATCTGCATATTGGAATAAGACATTTGTTTGTACACATTTAGCACTCTTTTAATTATTTTTGTAAAGAGTGAAATAATAGGCACAAGCAAGCATTAATTTCTTCAAAATAAAGCATTAAATAGCAAACTCAGGATGTACTTCTAAAACGATACTGAACTATTCAATAGAAGTTAAAGGCAGATGAAATTTATTCTAATGGCTATTAAGATGTAATACACAAAAGGATACCCTTGATTTAACTTTTTACAAGCTGTAGACTTCCGTAGCAAGCTGGAATGCTTTAACCATACGTAAGTGGGTCAAACAAAGTTACGAAGAATGTAACTTTCTATTGCAATTTTTGACCTATTCCCAAACATGTTTCATTGCTTTTTCTTTCCCATAACTGTTCTTGATCTCTATCTAAGGGGTTATGTCAGACCACACTAGAAAGGTCTGACACCAGGGGGTGCAGAGTTGCTATTCCATGACTTCAGCACATCATCTGTAGGATAGCCTGACACATATAATCAGGAGAGGTGGTCTTGCATTAACCTTTTCCACTCCCAGAGGATGAAATGATAATGAAAAAACAAAAACAGATAATGAGGCAAGGAGAGCACGATTCTTGTGATTATGACTGAAAATGTGGGGGAGAGGGATAGCTGAACAACTTTGTTCAGACTTTTGATGAAGCATTACCTATTCAAATAATAACTGGAGTAGATATATATATGTAAATATAAACCCAGACATGGACTGAATATAACACCTAGAACAGGAATCTGTTAAAGGAAGGAGTTGGTTAAGTTTGTTCTTATGACTGGCTACCATTTGGCAGACAAACAGCTTCCCCACAAGAATAGTAAAAATATATCATTATTTTGTGACTTGATTCATTTGATTAGGGAGGATGATTTGGTGAAGCACCTGAAAACCCAGCATCTAGCAGTTGTAAGCAACTAGAACATTTGGTTTGTTCAGCGTGGAGAAGAGGAGACTGAGGGGAGACGTCAGCAGTCTTTAACATCCTCATGAGGGAAAGAGGAGGGACAGGTATCAATCTCTTCACTCCCATGACCCGTGATGGAACCCAAGGGAACAGCATGAAGCTGAGTCAAGGGAGCTTTAGGTTGGATATCAGGAAAAAGTTTTTCACCCAGAGGGTGGTTGGGCACTGGAACAGGCTCCCCGGGGAAATGGTCACAGCACCAGCCTGACAGAGCTCAAGTGTCTGGACAATGGTCTCAGGCACATGGTGTTACTCTTGGGGTGTGCTGTGCGGGGAAAGGACTTGGATTTTGTTGGTCCTGGTTGAGTCCCTTCCAACTCGGCATATTCTGTGATTCTGTGATGCTATGGTTTGCTTAATGCTGTCTCTGCTGAGACAAGATGTGTGTAACCGCAGCCTACAAAGACTGATGTTATGTGGTGGTAGCAAAATGGGGAAAATGCTTGTTCACTTTCATCTGTGACTTTATGATCTGGCTTTTTTGGCATGTTTCTACCAGTAAGAAACTACTTCTCCACAACAGCTCCTAGAAGAAGGTCAAATATTTAGTGGAATGACAGAACAGATAATTAAAAAGGTACAGATTAAAAAGCAGCCACAACTAAATTTGTACATACTGAGTTAAAAGCAAATGAGAATCTGGCTACAGTGGAATTCACCCCTGGAAAGAAGTGATGGTATCAGTTAGCTCAAGAAAGAAAAGATAAGAGTAAAACAAAATTGCATAGGCTAAAGCTTATTTCTCAAAAGCCATATATTGTGGAAATGATGTAATGATAGTACGTTTCCTTTGTTTTGTCACACTGACAATTTGCATACACCAAAGACTCTATTTATACTGAACTTAGGTCAGTGCATTTTGAACATGAAAGCCCTGGGCATCTCAGGAAGTTTTAAAGCTTTTTTCTTAAAACGTGTATTAAAGTCACACTTTAAATTGTGCTGCATGTTTTACCATGTTTACTCATGTCTCTCTGGAGTTTTTAACTGCTCAAAAAATAGGTTTCTTCGATGGGAAGTATATGCCACGAGGGCCTTTTATCTGAATACTTCAGAATCAATCAAAAGGCACGATTTGAGCAGCCATGGGCCAATGCAGGATTCATCTCTTTGAGTCTCTGACCCTGGTAATATACTGCTTGAGTGACTCTGCAGCACTCAAGCCATGTCCTGTAGGACTTAGCGTGAATTACATTTGTGTGCATCTGTTGTCACTCACCAGCTTTTCTTACGCTGAGTGGGGTTTGTTTTGGTTTTTTCTTACTCTTTTTTTGACAATCATATCACTTATTACTTTCAACAACAGTATCTCTTACAAAAATCGTAAATAGTTTTAGTATGTACTTGTGACCATTACGCAAACCACAGCTGTATTGCTCATTTGTACGTAAAAATAGTTCAAAATTTTTTTCTTATAAAAGTAGTTTGAAATTATTTTCATATCATACTTTAAAATACTGATTCAAAAGGAAAGAAACCTGACACACAATGAAAGAAAATAGAGACTGCATAGAATGTTTTTGTTCTTCAGGAAAAAAAAAAGGACATAAACAATGGATACAAATTTTTTTTCTATTCAAAAAACTGTACTGTGCTTTAAATGCAAATGGTGAAAGCTGAAGTAGGCACACCGCTCTGCTGAACCATAATTATATTTCTTCTTGTAGACAAATGATATGGAAAGATCTGTTAGTATGCCCGCTTAGGATTTCACACAGGCTGAATAGCCAATATAAAAGGGTAATGTGGTCGACATTCCCACAAATGCATTGTTCAGATTTCATCGTGTCACACCTGTGTGTTTTACATACACTGGAACTGTGCAGACTCTCATCACCATTTCTGTTTCTGCTTCTCTGGCACACTTGCTGGCATACATGTATTCTGTCTGCTGAGAAACTAGATCCTGCAAAACTGGGTTTATTCCTGACACCTGGGTTCAATCCACCCTTCTCTAGCACTTTCCAGGTAACTTAATAGAAACTTTCCAGAGCTAGCAAGCTTTGTGACCATTCTGGTTTTATATCTCACCAGGGAGAGATTTGAGTTCCAGAAAACTTACCAAAATATGTTTCACTTTAGTTCCTATAACCAAGACATATTATAAAAATAATAAACACCTAATACTAAGCATACTCCATCTTGAGAATTTTGCATTTGAAGTCATATTCATTTAAGAAATTCCTTATGTTTCCTTTCTTCCACTTGGCTTCTCCAAGCATAAGCCCTTCCCAGACTTCTAATTTCCAATTTCTTTTGTCTAGTGATTCCCTTATGAGATTAATTAGATAATCAATTATTTTGCTTATCCCACTCACCTCTAAAATTCACTGATGGGTCAGCCAAACAGAAGAAGGTTTACTGCTTTTCCCACGATCTGTATGGTATCTATTTTTTCATTGGTACGAAAACATCTAAACATTATATTACCAAAGCAGCTAATTTCCATTTTTAAAAAGTCTCTGGAAAGAACCAAATGTCATAGATGACAATTTTACAACTTTACATAGGCAAAATCAGTCACAAATGTTGCTTGATAAATGTAAATATGATGTGAGCTCAGATTCTCCATGCAGCACAGTTCTATGCAAATTCTCTTCCCAACAGGATGCTTTTCACTCCCTAATTTATCAAAGTGCGGGGGAGGTGGGGTGGTTGCTTTTTAACTTAATCATTGATTGTGATTTTATATCAGTGTGTGTCCTGTGAAATCTGCAGTGATTAAGATGAGCGCACTGATAGCCTGAAAACACAAGTTTACTGTGATACCATACGCATTCAGCCTCTTAGATTCAGTTATCACTGGGTGGTCACAGGACCGCAAACATCCGTGGTACTGTGCAGGACAGAGTTAGTTTTTTGCAGTGGCTGGGAGGGGGCATGTTTGGAAGGGGGATGGTAGCTAGGACACCGACATCATTCGCAGGGGAGGGGAAAGCAGCTCTCTTGCTTCCCAGGAGAGGGGGGTCCTTCCAGTGGGGCATCGTGGCAGACAGAGCAGGGGGGTAACTCCAGTCCTGATCTATAGGGAGCGGTTTGGGTGCTGTGGCTGTGGCCAGGTCAAGCTCTGCACTCTCTCTTTTGTCCACTTTTGTTATTAATATTTTTGCCGTTACTGTCCATTTTTTTATCTCATTGCTGTGGCTGTTAATTGTTCTTATTGTGACCTGTGATCTTTGCCTTTTGCGCCTCCAATCCTCTCCAATCCTGTGCAGCAGGGAGGGGAAGTGGAAAAAGGCAGTGTGGGGGGCAGAGCGATCAGCATCTGATTTTGGTGTCATGGTTGGGGCACTAAACTGAGGAATACCATTTCTAAACCATGAAAGGTATCCCTCTTAAAAAATAGATGAAACCTGTGGGATGATTCTGATAATCACAAATTATTTCAAACTGTACAAGCATTCCCTAACATACCTTGACAGATCTAGGCTCTTAGGGACCTTTGGCTTCAAAGACCAGCAAGTTTGATAAGCAACACTGCCCCAAAATTCCATCTGTTTATGAGGTTCCAAAAGGTTAAATCCAAGTCCTATACTTTTATAGTCTTTAATTTGGGGGGGAAAAAAAGGCATTGGTCTGCTTCTCCAAAATATTTTGTGTCATTATCATAATTGTAAATCCATGGCTTTTATTGAAACTATCAGTTACACTAACACATCTGTTCATAGTTGGAGAAAAACTAAAACCAAGTGATTTTTTGAAGAAGTTCATCTCTATTAATATACCATTTTGATTTTGAATTGTGAATAGCTGCAGCTGTGGCTGTTCAGCCCTAAGTCTTCCTGACAAGATGAAGAACAAAATACAATTAAAAGGGTGGAGTGGAGAAAAGAAAGAAAATATAAAAATACAATTTAGGCATCGATAACTAGAAATATTCAGGAGTATGCTTATTAAATGAAACTCAGTAAATTGTCTTAGTGGCAACAGTAATGACGAAATTACTCTAGTGTGAAGCATCACTGTAAATTTCTTTTGGTGTTTATTTTTAATTCTTACACTTAAATTGTTATAAGGATGAATCACCCTTATGATTCATACTGGATTTCATCCAATAAGCCTGTAAGGTGTGCATTTTCACAGCCTTGTATCAGTTTTGGTAGTAGCAATACAAGTTCTTCATGTAAATAAATTGTAACTCAAAGCTAAACTAGACCAAATTGCAAATGTATTTATTTCCATATGAGATCATGTTTAGTGATAAAAGTATTTTCACCTTTTGAGGACAGTAGGTCACAAGTTCTGATCTCATTAGCTTCGAGGTGTCAACCCCCCCTGATTTACAGTAGATGAAATGTATTGGTGATGTCTGTATTCCCAGAGCACCCAGTTTGCTGATGCCAGGATCACAAAACCACTAGCAGGGGTGCTGCCATGCTAGCAATCAAGAAATGTATCAGGACTTTGGCTAACTGGACTATGGAGACAGACGTCTTCAGCTTATAAAAGTGATCCCTTTTGGAGCAGAACACATTGCTTTAATGCTGTATAATTTGTACCATTCCTATTCATCTTTTGAAAGATTATTTCAATCCCAAAGCTGTCAATTTTGCATTTTCATAAGAGCTAAATCAGTTTTTAGAAAGTCAGAAAGTTGCTTTCTCTGTTTCTGTCCTTTTGATTGATTATCTATGGTTCCGCAGCATATTACGTGATCACAGCAATGTTCTTTGGAGATATAATCATCAAAGAGCATTACTCAGCTGGGAAAGTACATGTGAAGGGTGTGAATAATGAAACAGAACAGGGGGCCATTAAATACATTTTTTTGTTTTCTGTGCTTAGAGGCTTGTTTACAGGGTAGGGGGCATACTGTTAAAAAGGAATGTTAAAAAAAACAAAAAAAGGCAGAACTCCTAAATTGTACCAACCAATCCATCTGTTCAGATAGGGAGCCCTGCAGACCTGGCAAACCTTGAAGGTTTATCGGTGTTCATTTTGGCTTTGAAAGGTGTGTTTAGTCCCTGTGGCTCAGAAAGCTCTAGTTTATGTGTTAGGAAGTATATTCCCAAAGCAGCTGTTTAATTTTTAAATTTATGTGGTCCTTGTAATCCTAGTCATATAATGCAGGGTATTTTATAAAGCCTATTTCTGTGTAGCACATCAGATATAAACGATTGGAACCGTTAATTAAAGATTGGTTTAGAGGAGAAAACAGAGCAGGAAGCGAAGTGTTGAAACATGCAGCCCCTTGAGTTGTAGCAGAGTTGAAAAGTAGCTGATTGTGTGTGGATAATTGCCATGACTTAGTTTGGCAGACCCCTATTGTTATCAGAGCTGCAAGGCTGCCTCTTAAACTGTTCAAACATGGATCTCCAACATTCATGTCCAGAAAGGCCAGCTGCTCTGTTAAAATTCATTGCTTGTTTGTTAAAAAAAAGTGTATCTTCTTTCTGTGTCATTAATCCTGTGGGGTTTGGTTTGTTGGGTGCTTTTTTAAGAAAATGGTTCTGTAATTCTCTTTCTGATGCAAACTTCTGTAACTTATGTGAAGTGTCTGCTACTGAGTCACCTAGTACTGGCCTGATACCACTTTTATATCTGTAATAAGCATTATTAGGAGTAATCCATACAGAAGGCTATGATTCTTATTTGCACTATCGTGCTCCCTTTCTTTTTGTATGAAGCAACTTTGTGTACTACTTATGGACAAACAAAATTAACTTGTCCTAAGTAAAATAAGATTTTAAGAGTGAAAATTAGACCCATTAGAGTTGAACATTAAAAATATTGCGAGATCAGAATAAACCTTACTGCACAGATTGCTGCTATTGATTTTGAAACAATTTAGCAAATCAGAAAGGTATGAAGCCTTTGAGGAGACCTGAAAGGAAAATACATAGAATCCAATGCTTTGTTATCATTAATAAAAAATACTAAGGGACTGGAGAAGTAGGATGTGTTTGTCTGAAACTAGCTATGTGGAAGTTTGAGCACATTACTGTTACTATCATACTCAGTATATTCACCAGCCTTTGCTGGGGGAGGTTAAATCAGCTAAAATATTTATCTAAAGGTTTTTTACTGTAGACCTACAATCTCAGCTTTTGACTTTTTTAAATTTTGTCAGCCAAACATTGTCACTTATTTTACTATTTTATCTGATGTTTGAATTGTAGGTGTGTACAAAAAAGGCTTCAGATTCTCCAGTTGAATTTAAAATACTTTCACATCATTTCTTATGATTTCTTATTGAAACACTAGTGGCTGAATTCTAGATATCAAGAACTCTGACCTTAATATAGATGATGTAATAGTTGTTTCTATCATTAATAAACTGGTACCTTGAACAGAGTCAGTTTAGTTGATCTTTTCAGATGGCCACAGAACTTTTACACATTTTTCTTATTAAAATGAGATTAAATTTAATTTTTATTTTTGAAAACTGTAGATTTCACATACAGTAGAGAGATTATTCTAAATAGTAAATCAAAATATACATCCTACCAATCAAGAGGCAGGAATACAAGGCATGAGAAACCTTCTAATTTAGCACAGAGCAGTCTCTTGTGCATTACTGCTGTCCTCTGATCAAGCCATGCTTTTTAACCTCAAACAAGGAGGGGAAAAAGAGCCTTGGTAAGAAGGACAGCTAGAACATCCTTTAATAGAGATGGAAATTACTTGATATAGAACTTGGGGAAAAAAAATAAAAACGAAACCAAAATGCAGTAAGCATTTTTTTTGGAGGGGTGGAGTGAAGAGAAGAAACGTCCTTGCCTCTGTGTAAGCTCTGCTCAGCAGTAACTAAAACATCCCTATGTTATCAACACTATTTCCAGCACAAATCCAAAATATAGGCCGTACTAGCTTTTGTGAAGCTACTTTCCATCCCAGAAAAACCAGCACACACATTTATGGTGCTTGTTAAAGAGAAGTATCTTCTGAAGAGTATGCTTTTTCCACTACTCTAATCTTGGTAGATTTAACAGGGTTAGAGGTGCAGGCTAAGAACCTATGGTACTAGACATGTCAGAATCACAGTCCAATTTCCTTAAAAATGGCATTTTACTACTATTTCTTTTTTATCTAATACTGGTTCAGTATGACAAGAATAAGGATGAGAAAAGTGGGTTTGTGCAACATTATTTTCTCCCTAGGGAGAAGATTTTGCCAGGGGCAAAATGATATTCCTCTTATCTTGAAGTTAAAGCAGCAAAGTTAGTAAATTTTGTTCGGCAATACTTTTGTATGTACCTTGACATTCCTCATTTCCTGATGGCAAGCTAATCCAGTGGGAGACCCAAAAGCTACAAAAATTTGGCAAATAGCATACAGGGTTGAAAAGCAAACTTTTAAGAGTTTACAGTAATGAAACTGAAAGAACTGCATTCATCTAGTCTTCCTAGTACAAGAATCATTGCTCTCTTTAATAGTTCATAAACCTCAGAAAGTTATAGAGAACATTATACGTATGTGTTTCCTTAATTTGTCCAGTGGGTAGGAAATAAATGATTAGGGTTGTTTAATGCTTCATCCTAAATATGAAGGTAAAGTGTGTAAAAATATTATTTCTTCTTTAAGGAAGGACAGCAAGAAGACTAAATGACAGGTTAGGTAATGAGTAAGACGGTTGAATAATTGAGATCTCTTACTATGTGGGCATCAACAGATTAATTTTACTGGTGAATTTATTTCCAGTAATGATCTTTGGAAGTAGTCTCTCATCAGTAAACTGTCACAGTGAAGGAGAAAATTTTAGACTTTTGCTTAAAGTTGTACTAACTGTGCTGTGCTCATATGTGTTCTCTA
Source organism: Melanocharis versteri (assembly GCA_013397845.1). Lineage (NCBI taxonomy): Eukaryota > Metazoa > Chordata > Aves > Passeriformes > Melanocharitidae > Melanocharis > Melanocharis versteri. The sequence continues at coordinate 126,571 of VZTG01009606.1, read as the reverse complement.
TAATTTTCTTCTTCAGTTGCGTAGAAGGCCAAACAAGCAATACTTATGAGCTCTTAAAAGCCACTTAAAAAAACTGGCAGTTTGATAATTCAAAAATAACCAATCCATTTTGAGATGGCACCAATGTTTTTAAGTTCTTTTTATGCTTTTTTAAAAGCATTTCAGTGCTTTTCATAGCTTTTCATAACATAAAAGGGAAATTGATCTTTAGTGTCTGTTAACACAAACAGGAAAAGTTTATCTTGAAATGCAATATTCTTTGGAAGAATTTGGTTATAAAGCCTTCCTGGAGAACTTGAACTCCAAATGAAAAAGCCAATAAATCACTGGAAAATATTTTACTCTTAAGCATGGATATAACTCATTACCTGTTTGGGCCCTGGTTCCTCAATCTGGATCTAATGTTCTGATCATTCCTACATCACCATTTCAATAGATGTTTTAGCCTATCAAAAACCTGTGGTTTGAAAGCCATAATCTCTTCCAGATGTGTAGATATGTCTAGGGATAAGATTTAGCCTCCTCAAGTCTGGATTAGCATCTTCCTCTTAAGATTTTTAATTTTTTTTTTCTTTTCTTTCTTTTTTTTTTTTTTTTTTTTTTTTTTTTTGTGTATGGAGCCAAAAATAAAAAAGCATACATTAAATGGCCTAAAACCCTAAAAGTGCAATTGGAGTATTTGATGCTTTGCATAATATAGCTCAGAGCATAGAGACTGATTGCAAATACTAATTGTTAAGTTTAAAAAGCCCTAGGGAAATAATTTCTGCTAGTCTGCATGTCAGAAATTTCAAGGTAAAAGACATAACATGTTTAACTAAAACACAGCTAATTAGAGCAGAAGTATATCCCTTTCAAAGTCTGAGATGATGATATGCACAATAGAGCTGTTAACTTCAGAAAACTGAGTGCTGATATAATCAAATAAGGAAGCTCATTTCTTTTTTGTGCCTGTATTTCAAGAGAGATTCAGATCAATATGTTGTTTTATTTGATTCTCACATTTTTAGGGTACCCAACTCTACAAGAAAAACCCACTCTCACTCTAAATCTAAAAGCTCAACCTTGTCCAATCTTTTCTAGGCGTTAATTTTTAAAATTAGTCTTTTCATTTTCATTCACAAAATTTTCTAATTTTGAGCAAATTGTTCTGAATTCCCACTTCCACCACTTTACAGCAACTGTTAAAAAGTCATATATTTCCTCTCTTGAGCTGTATTTGCAAATGATCTTAATATTACCAGTTAAGAGTCACATAAATCCTTTTAAGAGAGCCGCAAGGATTCTGTAATGCGAGTATGTTCACTCCTGGCTACTGAAACCAGTCACAAGCAAGATCCCTAGGGAGGAGCAGTCATTCTGTCAGGACAGAAAAAGTCAGTGCTAAGTGAAAGAATTGTTGGAACTTCAGTAGAGAAACAAATTGTCAATAGCTTCAGTATCCCCTCAGTCTCAAACATGGTCCTTCTCTCAGATAAGAAATGAGCTGGTTTATTGCAAAAGTATGTGAAAAACTCAACCTCTCTTGTATCTGCTCATTAGCAGTTTGATAATTTCATTCTCCATTTCTTACTAAGAAGACACATTATGTCCTCTTCTGTGAAACTTGCTGAAGCGATTTTTAACTTACTGGAGTAGTAATTTCCAAAGATATCTTTCTTTACAGCTTTTTTCATTTTACCGTTTGTCGCAGGTTAGAGACTTTATCAGAAGGGCTGAAATTTCCCCTTAAGTTTTCCTCACAACTAAAGTTTTTGACTGCACTCTCATGCTTGTTTTGTCCAAGACCAGAAAAATTCTGAGACCATTATCATCAGGTTCTTCCTGGTAATTGCTGACTTCCCCTAGCTCAGCATGGTAAAGGAGAAGGCTTTTTGTACACTGCAGATTGTTTTGAGAATCTTAAGCATGTATGCATCCAGGAAAGAGTGCACGGAGTAGAATCCACAGATTAATTGGTACTTTTTCCTGTCCAGATCTCTGCATTTGGTGTCTTCTATTTAAGTTGTAAGCTGCACATCTCTATCCTCACCTGCAAGAATTGAATTTCTGTTCTATCCTATTTGCACTACAAATAAACTTAGGGATTTTTTTTGTAATAAATTCTTGAGAAAGAATAAAAAGGTGGTAGAAGAGTAGTAGCAAAGGATAAACAGCTAACGAAAAGGGGTTTCTCTGTACTGGAGCTATTAAGAGACTGTATAAAAACAATTAATTTTCTGAAATGGAAACCTGTATCTGTTTATGTGAGGGAAAAGATACGCTTAATCAGCAGAATCTGTGGATTCCCAACCACAGAGATATTGACTATGCAATCTTCACTATTGTATCAGAACATTCATGCTTAAAATATGCTTGGAGTAGATAAGGTTAATGTTAAAAGTCTCTTTAAAAGAAAGAGAAAATAAATATTAGTCCTTGGATTTAATCAGGAGCTGTAACATATTCTCTGTTGCAGAAGAAAAACTAAAATAATTTATGGAAATCTCTACAATAATAAATGTACATATTCCAAGTTACTGTTCTTAACTGTACTTAATTATTCTTTGTATAGTTATCATCAATACACATAGAGCAACGCTAATAGAAATTATCAAAAAAGTGACAGATAACAGCTAAATAGACTTAGCTGTTCCAGATTTGATTTGAAATAGATTTTGAAAGAAAAGATCTGAAATTATCAACAGCTACTAACAGAAACAAAAAAGGCAAGCCTTATTACCACTATGTGTGGGTCCTTTTTTCAACCGCCCAAGCTCACTTTAAATTATTCTTCCATTAACTCACTGTGCTGCCTACTTCGAGCCCTTGCTGAGCAAACATCAAGAGCTGCACCCAGCATGTGTCCTGTAGCTCAGAACAGGAAGCACTTTGGTACTCTGTATTCATGGGGAGAAATGGGAGGAGAGAAAAAGTCCATGGGAAAAAAAGGGAAAAAAAAAAAGACAGAAAGAAAGAGAGAGAGAGGAAGAGAGGGAGAGGGAAAGAAGGAAAGAAAGAAGGAAAGAAAGAAAGAAAGAGAAAGAAAGAAATTTGATGCATAGGTTACTAATGCCTGTTACTGAGCACAGAAATGAAGCATTATACTGTACTATGAACTGAGGGAGATTTATTTCCTGAAAATCTTATTTTTGTACTCTTGGCACTGTTCTTCATGCATTAACTAGGGAATGGTTAATACAGTGTCAAATTCCAAGTACAAATGAGCTTTTCCTTTGTATGTGCTTGATGAAACAAGTACAATTTATATCGAACAATTGTGTGTTGTGATGGTATGGAACCCTTCCTTGGAGTGCAGGAGCAGCTTTTACTTGGCATATTCAACTTTATTTCCACTACCTGGCCAATGGCATTTCTTTGCTTTCATCACCAAAACCAAATTTCCAGTCTTCCCTGTACTAAGCTGTGCAATATCCTGAACAGATATTTGGCCTTTCCCTATTGTTTCATTGACTATATAGACATGTAACTTTCTTGAAAGACAGTAATGCAGCACCACTCATACATTCACGTGACAATATAACACATTTTTCTCTGTATGCATTTTATTAATTTACAAGAATGCATAAGCTTTATGGGAAAAAAAACTAGTCAGCTGGAGGGAAAGAGGACTTACAAATGTTTTTTAGTCTTTTTCCTTCCTTAGTAAGAATATGAACATTTAAATGGATGCAGCAGAAGCAGATGAAATTACATGCTCTGACACTTGTTAACTCTGAAACAGATATGTGATTGATTGCAAGGTGGCGCAGCTGTTGGCATTTTTTGTCGGCACATTTTGATGATACAGTTACTTAGGTGAACTTCAAGTACATCGGTGGCACATACAATGTTTCAGACACTTTGAGTGATTTCATAGCTAATAATTTATGAAAGCCTTTGGAGCCAGTTATTAGGTTTGTCTCAGAAGAGATTGATTTTTTGTTTCAATCCTCAGTTCCTCACTATATATCCTGTTTTATCTCATCTTATTTAGTTAGAAAACAAATACATAGAACTTTATTTCAGAAATGTCTGCTTTAACTATGTGTCAACACCTTAACAATGTGTCCTGTATGAAATGTTAGGACTTGAAAATACCTATGCAGCAGATGAGTCTGCAAAAAGGTGAAGAATATATGGAACGAAGTACTGCAGAAAAACTTGATTTTAAAATAGACTAAAACATAGGGGGAGAAAAAAAATCCTCTAACAAGAAGTTTAATACCTTCTTTGTGAGACTGTTAGACTAAGTATGTAAATACTGTGGGACAGAGCAAATCTCATATCCTCACTAATGTGAAGGAAAAAACGCCTGACACTGAAATTGACCCCATTTATGTAGCATGGCCACAGGTTCCTTCAGGTCTTCAGAAGTCCGACTCAATTCAAACATGGTGATTGGGACACTTCAGAGAAGTGTTAGATAATAAAAACATGAAGGTCTTTCTCTTCCAACATCCAGTGTATATACAATATTGGATCATTTAACTAGAGTATTCTAAACCATAACTGGAAGAATAGTAATGGAAGGAAGAGAATAAAATTAATTACTTGCTACTATAAATTGTGGTTAGATCAAAATATGACCTATTAATTTCAAGTTATTTTATAAATATGGAAGAACATATTCAACAACTCTAGAATGCAAAAAATATACTTAATCCATGAATATTCTGTTTGAAAGATTTTGCTACTGAAATTATTGCAAAACAATTATATGTCTTTATAATTATAGACTATTCAGTGGAAATTCAAGTTTTATTCAAAACAGTCAGTTGAATGATTTACTATCATGCTGTAAAGTTTTAATTCTTTTAAAGCAGACATTCCTTTATAACAACACTAACATGTAGATCTTAATCCAACACTATCATCCAGGTCTTGTATTCATTTCCTCAAAAACTCAGCTGTACTCACCATGGAGCAGCGTCTTTTTGATTAACCAAGTAGAGTAGCGTTTCTTTATGAGACATGGACTTATTTAAGGGACGTCTAACAGTCACCCTTTGTGGCTTCCAGTGAGTGGAAATTACTTCAAATATTTTACTACTAGCATAAAAAGCATAAATAAAGGATTATTAGCAGGTTATATTGCTATTTCAAACAATAACTTGGGACTTGTAATGACATTGCTATTATTACTAAAGTTAGAGTATCGAATTAATTTTTGGCCTAACAGCAATGATACTAGTAAAGCTGGTCAAGGGATGAGTTTGTTCCACTGCATTTTGATTCCAGATATTCCAGAGAATTTCACACATAATTGCTACACCTAGAATTCAGTTCTCTAAACAATGTGTAGGAAAATTAATCCCACAAGAAATCAAGCTTGATAATGAGGAAAAATGGATTATCAGACTTTGTATGACTGCTAGAAGAAGGATTGCTCTGTGGCAATGAACCTCAGTGGAAAACTAGGTGACAGATGAATTGCCCAGGAGTCGCAATGAAATGTGCCCATTTGTCATCTCCATAGTCCCAAAATACAAATCTCATGGCACATATTTTTCTTTAATTAAAAAAAAAAAGAAGCTTTCTTCTCATTGTTTTGCATATAAAACAATTAGAATGCTTTCAAAATATTGATAGAATAATTTCCAAATATTCACTAGAATTGTTGGCTTTTTTAAGAAGTTACACTTTTTTTCACTATCAAGAAATAATGTAGTTATTCTTCTAGAAGATTTTGAATATTCCTTCAGAATGAGTTAAACTGAGCAGTCCTAGAAATCACAACAAAATCCTTTGCGTTTGACCCACTGTTTGGGTTGCAGAAGATATCTTGCCTTTTTAACACAAAATCTGCAAATTCATGCAGCTGGTTCTGTTAGTGTGCAAATTTAATATGTGAGCCTTACGTATTACACATTACAATTGAAAATGAGTAATTTAAAAAAAAGTCAACAAGGCAAGACCAGCAAAAATACTAAGGACAGCATTGTGAAAAACAGACTCCACTTTGAAATTTCTGAATTTGTAAAATATAGATGAGAAATATGCATGCAGTGCTTAACACTGGCTAGCGCTCAGCTTCTCCTCGTAACATTCTTTTTGATCACTCTAATAATACGCTATGAAGCATCACTCTGTGGGATGCAGTTAAAGCCTATTTAAGCCAAAGGAACTGTTCACACTCTCCCAGGGGAAAATATCAGAACATTCTTATTTTTACCTCAGTCACTCCAGAAAACTTCATAAGGGAGAGTCTTAACCAGCGTTACGGGGAAATAACTACCACCAGTATGCCTGGAAAAAATGGGAGAGAATTGAAGAGTAAATGTGGTGCTGAAAAATACTGAATAAGATGATTCAGAATTAAATGCTTAAGGCTTACTTGAGCTTCTGTTGTGGAAGGTTTATGCAAATTAGGCAGTTAATAGATATTCTTGTCAGGGATCTTTGTAGAAAATGCAGATAAAAAAATCCCACTCTACTTCCTCTCCTCATTCTCTTCCCCAGCTCCCAAGAGCTAATTTTCTGCCATAGAGGCCACAGATTTAGGTCTCACTTTTTCAATATTTCTGTTTTCATAAAAAATTAATCTAATAGCATTTCATGATTAAAGCTGCCTACTTTTATCTTTTTAAGTTGTGACTTTTAACCATCTGCCTTTTTTTTTTTAAGAGAACAATGAAATAATTAGCTGGCATATTAAGGGATGGTAGATTTATTCCTAAGTAATATGTGTAGAGTCCGTGGGATTTTCCCAAACTGAGTAAATAAATCAGGTTGAAAAGTCTTCCCTTTTGCAGTATCTTTACGTCTAGAGGGAGAAAATATAGGTAACTAATACTGTTAGTAAAACAGATTCTTGTTTAGGCACTGAGAGACATACCAAGAAAAGAGCTAAAGCGCTAATATAATGGGCCTTGCTATACTGAACTTTTAGTCCTGAGCAGAGCAATTAGATGAAACAGAAAAATAGGATAGAAAATACATCTCTTTGTTCACTGGAGCCTATTTCCGTTACTTGATATAATTGTATAACTTTCATAAACAGATCAGACTCCATCTTGATGGGAACTGGCTTCTGAGTTCTTTATCTTTCTTCACCCTACTATTGCTATTGGAAGGCTGTTCCAGGTCGTCACTGCTGTCTGATCATTAGGAATACTTCTGATCTCCAGCCTAATTTTATTCATGGACAATTTATAACATTTTTCTTCTGCCAACAGTGCCCTTTAGTTTAAGTAGGCCTTCTCCTTTCATGGCATATAATTATTTTCCAAACATAATTATTTATAGGGAGTGATTATATGTCTTCTTAACTGCAATATGTCTTCTTAGCCATTATTTTGCTAACTTAAGGAGGATAAGCACTTTTACTCATCCTTTGTATGATAGGCACTCTATTACTCTGATCCTCTTTTCAGCACCTGTTAAAGCTTGGTTCCTCTCTGTTGTGCTTGACTAGATTGCACATTCCCCATGCAGATCCATGCAGAGGTAAATGTTCCCAAAGAGAATTTGCAGGTACTGAATGGAGAGCCAACAGAAGTCATCATGCAAAAATCCACCTTTGACAAATTCTACTGTTTGTGGATCTCATTTGAAAGCGTGTGTCAAAATACTTCTTGTGCTAAATCTGACATTAAGCAGGACTCTAGACATTGTATTTAGGAATAAGAGGCTCTTCAGAATTTGCAGCTCTGAAGTTTGTCTTCACAGGTTAGTGTCCATGACCATTCTTTCCAAAAATAAACAACCTTAACTTATCTTAAAAATTGATTAGGTAGGGATAGTTTTGAATTAGTTTAGAGACTGAGAATGTAATATTTCTCATTAGATGATGTATGAAGTTTTAGCACCATGTTTAGAAGGCTGTAATAGGGGAAGCCAGCCTTAGGTAGGATAAATTAAACAGTTTGGCAGAAACGTTAATTAAGCAGCTTCAAGGAAGAAGAGAAGAATAATGTATTAATCTCCCACAGTAACGTGGTATTTCAGTGGTCTGTTACAAGCAACGGACATAGAAGCAGAGGAGGAAGTAAATAAGATCCCATCATTTTCTCTGGCTAGAAAAAGTGGAGGTGGCTCAGAGTTGCTATTTTGGGGGCTCTGGTTGCCATCTTTAACAGGAGGAGCACAAAAATATTACTTTAAGAACACTTCAAGGTTTATAGATTTGGAGGACTTTTCAGAGACTAATTATGTGTTCAAAAAATCTAATATCCAGCTGAGATGTATGAGCAGCCAAGGTATATCCTTATTCCTGAGGTTACTGTTTATAATGCATGCTGTTATTTTAAGTCAATAATTATTTGAAGGTAAGCATATTCTCATATTCTTAAATCTTTTATACCAGTGAAATTGAATCTGAGTAATTTGGTTCATGTCAAGCACTCTATTCCTTTGGGTCACTATTTAAAGGTTTCCAGTCTCCTCTGAAGTATGAGGGGCCTCATATAGATAGATTTAAAAATCGTCAAAATTTATAGAATTAATTTTCTGAACTATATTCTGAGCTTCCAATAAGGAAGAGGGAGACCTGGAATTGGAAATTACATTTCTGCTAAAGCCTTGCATAACCTTCTGTATGCAAATTCAGTGATTAGAAAACTTCTGAGGAGATGATAGACAGAGGTGTGAGCCTTCCACTCTCTGAGCACTGGTCTAAGTACCAGCCTCTGAGATATCATAAGACAGAAATGCTCCCATTGTCATGTTTCTGATAGTCTCCTCTGCATGAAACAATTGCATATTAATTAGCTCAGAGAGAATGCAGGAATGTGAGGTTAAAGATCCATCCTAATGGCTAAAGCCTATGTACGGAGAGGGAAGCTGCTAGTTGCAATTTTTAGCACAAAATTTGTCTATGCATTTTACCAATAATTAATAAGTGCCAAATGGAACTTTTTTAAAGAGCCCCCATAGTGGACAGGTTTTGAGGAGCTGAGCCATTAAGCTAGAAATGTATTCTCATTGTAACTTCTCTCTGTCACCGTGATTTCTGATTTTTCTGTATCCAGTGGAATTGCTACAACAGGAAGGATTAAGAGTCCTTGTATAAAAAAAGCATAGTAGATTGATGGTGATAGCGTAGAAGATGTGGGTGTGATAGCTCCTTGGTGGAAGACAAAATAGAATCTTTGTCCTGTATCTTCTTGCGGTGTGAGCTATTAAATAAAAAGCAATGTGAGGAGATCATCCATTTAGATTTAGAAGGAGTCTATAAACTCAATTTATTCAGTGACGTGCTTGATCCTTCAGGCACAGTCGGGATCTGTGCTTAGCACATTTTTTTTTTCCCTTTCGGATGCTGACTATTTAGTCATGAAACTGATGACAGTTTGAGAATATGTGTTTTGAACATAAATAAAAAAGTAAGGTGAGATGCCAAGGAAAACCTTTAATATCAAAAAATAAGATTCTGATGGTATTGATTTTTCCTTTTAAAATTATTTTTTAAATTTTAAAAATTGAAATTGATATTCTATTAAAATAAATACAAATAACAATTTTCCACTTCTTTTTGAAAATTTTCATTATCACCAATATTTTCATAAAACTGGTATTAAAAAAAATAGATCTCAATTTCTCATTTTGGTTAAAGATGAAATTTACTAAACTATGCGGAAATCTAAACTATTCTTGTGGAAGAGGAAAGCAATTAGAAAAACTACTATTTGGTTTTAATAAGTCCCATAGAGGTTAATATATCAATAAAATGGTACTTTCTTGACAAGTTGAAAAAAAAAAAGGCACTTTAAACACAGCATTTTCTAATCATTTATAGTCTTCCATTTTTCTTTGTTGGGAAAAATGAGACCTCAACCCAGGGCCAGCCCAATCTGGGACAATGCCTGTGCACAGCCCCACTGAAACCAGGGATCAGACCTGGTGAGCAGGGAGCACAGGCTGCCCAGGGTCAGCTCCCACTGCTTTGTACAGCCCTGCAGCAGCACCCCAGCGTGCCTGGCTGCCTGAAACCCCACTGTGTGCCAGCAGCTCCTGACAGCAGAGCAGCGTTCCAAGGGGCAGCAATACAGCCTTCACAGACTCTCTGCGCTGGAAAAGGAAACACGAGTGTGTTAAAGGACCGCAGGAGCACAGTGTGGGACTGCAAAGTGGTTCAGGAGCGTAGACTCTTTAGATGGAGGTGAACAATGTTAGTAAGCTCCAGAGCCTACGACTTCTCACTGCCCCCGTTGAATTAAATGGTATAGGCAGTCTTTGGTATTTTAAAGACTTGGTTCTGTACAGCCTTAGATTTTATCCCAAAGTGGCAAGAGTTTCTAACCATGTCCTGCTTTTCAAGTTAATTTGGATGTTCCATACGTATTTGAGATGGTTCAGCTTTTGAATTAACATCTGGGGAAAATATGTATGAAAGATCAGTTCCATGACTGCTTCTTCATAGGAGAAACAGACAAATATGGAAATCTTTCTCTTGACACCGAATATGACTGTAGAGCCAAAAATATGTCAAGATATTCTATCTTGAAAACAGAGCAGAAGTTGAATACAGATTTGAGCTTGCAAAGGATGAAATGAGCAGATGTTCTGTCAACAAACTGATCACTGTACAACAAATTTTAAAACAAGGGGAACCAAGACATTTACCATATTTTTACACAAATCAGTTTTTCCTCTAGCTGTAGCTGAGACTGCTCTCATGAGCATCATTTTGTTAAACACAGAAAATTAAAAGAAAAAAGAAATTTTAAAAGCCAGATTAATTTTAATTCTAAGGTTCTCCCTAGAAGCTACTAGGTTCTCTTCTGCAGTCAGTATCGTCTTCTGTTGCTGAGTTAGGTTAATGAGTTATTTTTATACTAGGTAGAAAAGCTATCATCATGTAAAGGCCTCATACAAATTTTTCAAGTCTATACAGGTTAAAGGGAGTGGAGAATTGTAGTTTGGTCACTTTCCACTAGCTTCCAGACAGTTCATTCTGTGACCCTGTAGTAAATCTACAACAGCACTCCAACACCTTGGAAGTAATCATTGCAGTCTCCCCCTATATCTGTATCTGCTGCCATAGGTTTTCAATAAGAATATGGACAGAATTTTCTGCAGGATTTTAAAGAATGCTTAGCAAACAGGTGAATTGTCCAGTCTGTCTTAAAAAGCAAATTAGCCCAATCTTTTGACCAATATCCAAGCAAATCACCTTAGGTGATTAACTAAGAGAATATGACAATTAAACTTGGCGCCAGCTAAAAGCAGAGTCTCAGCTGCAGGTAGTGGATGGAAACTGGTAGACACTTGTATTGCAGTAGATAGCCCATGTGCCAAGCAATATACCTGGAGCTATCTGACAGAAAATACACCAGGACATTCAAGGACTTCTTAGCCTATATTCTAGTGTGTCTTGAAGAAATTTCACGCCTTGAAGTTGATCGCCTCTGTAACCAAAAATACAAAATTTACAGGATACTGTATGTATCATTGAGGTAGGAGCCAGATAGGGTGATAAATTTACATTACCAAAAGGCAGTAGAGCTATTTATTGAAAAGAGAAGCTGTGTACACAGGTAAAGGTGCCAGTTCTACTTACAAGTACTGTAGATGACGTAACATACTTACATCTTTACAATGATGCACAAGAAAAATCAGCATGACATATTTTTTCCTTAGAAAGTATTTCTTTATCTTTGAATCCAATCTAACACAAAATTAATATCTATTAACCATTAGTAAACAATACCTTTTTTATTGCAGACAGTTGTTAGTTGTTCAAAGTTCTGGTAAAGAAGGTGTTAATATGCAGATGTCTAGCAATCCTATGGTTACATTTAAACAATAATTTGAAAGACCTATACATTTAACTGATTATTTTTATAAACTGGAATTCCAATTATTACTTATTCACAGACAATTATGCATTTTACTCTCAGCACATATTGTAAATTTACGCTGTAGTCTTGTCTCTTACCAGGATTTTTTAAAACTTCCAAGTAGTGATATTTTAGAGCACATCACAGAACCACAGAACAGGTCAGGCTGGAAGGAACCATAGTGGTGCAACCTACCTAAAGCAGAAAAATTCTAGAGCACATTGCACAAAATGCAGAACCAGGCAGTTCTTGAACATCCACAGTACAGGAGACTCCACAACCTCTCTGGACAATCCTTTCCAGTGCTTGGTCACTCGCACAGCTAAGAAGTTCTTCCTCACGTTCAAGTGGAACTTTCTGGGCATCAGTTTCTGCCCATTGCCTCTTGTTCTATTGGTTGGCACGACCAAGAAGAGCCTGGCTCCATCCTCTTGACAACCCCCTTGAGATATTTATACACATTAACAAGGTTCCCTCTCAGTCGTCTTTTCTTGAGGCTAAACTGGCCAAGCTCCTGCAGAACTTTCCCTTTTAAAACTTGCGTAGTCAGAAAATATTATAATATCTACATAAAGATTGATTAATTTCATAATATTTTGATTGTAATCTAACAGCTATATTTTCTTCATATACTGGTGGTTCTTATTTGCTATTTGTGTAAACCTTGTGTCAGTGTGAACAATCACTATGCTGACGGCCATAAAAGCTTATCAAAATGAACATCATTGCACTACAAAATCAGAAATCTTGTTGAAAATATTCTCTTTGAAACAGTCAGAGATCTGGCCTTCTGTATAAAACTCCCAGTGCATGAAAGATGGAGCTCTTCCAGTGCTGCTTGCTATATTTTTGTTTGAGAGTTAAGGGGCATTAGAACTGGGAAGGAAGCACAAAGAAAAACTTTCTGTGCACTGACTTTATGAGTGTAGTTAAAGAGAATGCTTTCCTTGACCTATCCATATAATTTTGAGAGTCAGTTTAGGGAATGTTGCCAAGTGGGCTGTCCTTCAAATTTGGGTTGTCACTCCATTATTTAAAGTTTATTCACTCTCCTGTCCCTTTCATATAAACCATGAATACATTCAGCCCTGAGAAAGCCTGCTATCTAATTCTGTGTAGGGAGGATGTCAGCTAGAAAAAAGGAGCTAATGACTACTGAAGCTGTAAGTGAAAGCTTCTGGAAGCAGATTTTCTTGAAGTCGTTCTAGCTGTATAAACGAGTTTGTGAAAAGCTGGAGGAAGTTTGGTTATGTGTTAAGTTTCGTACATTGATGAATTGGTGCTGTAATATTTTCTTGTTATGCTCATAGTTAATTGCCTATCCCATGCTTGCTATAGCAACACAAGGATAAAAAACAGTGGGAAGATTGAAGCTGGTGATTTTTACCTGTCATTCATGATGTAAACACTCAAGTCTTGCACTACTTGAATCCAAATGCAAGGCAGAAGAAAGATAATGAGCGATACTCTGCCCTTCAGCAGATTTAGAAACAATGGTCAGAGTCAGACATTCAGCAGTGCCTCCATAAACAAGAAACGTTAAAATTTAAAAAGTACTGCTAAACATGCATATGCCAGGTTGAAACCATGACTCACGACAGCTCTAAAATGGAGTAGTCCCGGTGGCCACCCACTTTTTTTACAGTGGGCACAAAAAAAAGGATTCCAGGAAACTTCTGTTCTCTCAGGATGTGTTTTATTAAAATATCCAAATTGCAGATGAGTACAGAGCCAGGGTCTCTGCAGGAGGGCCCTTCCCTGCCCAGAGAGCAGACACATGGTGCTGCTCTGGGCAGCCCTGGGGAGGGGGCTCTGCAGGGCCCTGGGGGTACCCAGACCCTGTCTCTCCAGCCTGCCATCTCTCAGAGCACACAGGAACTTCCACTGAGTTTTATATCTCTGGCACCCCCACACATAATGCACAGACTTAGTTCTGTTATTCTACCAATTCATCAGCCATTTGTGATTCTGCAAAGTCTTTTTTTTTTTTTTTTGTTCTGATGCAGAATGCAAATGAATCACCTGGTTAGATTAGCGCTGAAAATGCTGTACAATTACAGGATTAGTAGTTAGTTAGAGTCCATTTTGGTAAAGTTAGAACTCTTTCAAAAAGTTGAAAGTTGGAACTACTACATCCACCCTGGCTTTAAAGTGACCATTTTAGTTCATTCATCAACAGTCTAAAAGTTGGTAGCTACCATATTATTCAGCAGGAAAGCATGGGCTAATTAAATGCTCACACCCATATTTCTCCTTTTTTCTGTGGGGATGGAAAACTTAAAAAAGGAAAGTGGAGGAAAAGTTGTTTTGAAAGTAACAATCATAACGATGAGCCATTGGGCGGTAATCTACAGCTAGGTAATACAGAGACATAGGGGAAATGGAGTGCTCTGGATCAAGCCAAGAATTCCTGAATGTTTCGGGTTTTTGTATTTTTTTTTAATGCAGGCTTTTATTATTACTGATTTTTTTAAATATTAATTCCTTTTGTTTCAAATGTTTATCCAGCTGTATGTTTTCTTACTGTTTAACAGCTATTATCATACTTGAAAAAAGCATCATAAAAATTGAATTAATGGGAAATTTGATTAATTTTCAGTAAAGACATCTTTTTTTAACAACCTCCTATTTTTGGTTCAGGATACTGAGGTATCAATAAATTTATTTGTACTTTTTTACCCCTGGCCTCTTGGGCACCATTGTCTTTCAACTGACAAAAAGAATCCCTACCTGCTAGCAGTGGTGCATCCAGCTTTTACAAGGAGCTAGAAAAGCAGGTAGCTAGCTTTTATTTTTCTGAAACATGCCATTTTATTCTTGGATGATGTCTAGCTGTTGCCTCCGAATTCAGATGAGATGCTATTGCTCTGTAGTTTGAGCAACAACTCACAAGGGAAGGTAACACAAGCTACTGTATTCTTATTTTTACTCATTTTAACTTCCAAGGAGAGGAAATGCATATTCAGTCTGTTATTTCTCATTCTTAATCTTAGATCAATGGTGGGTTCTTTTGGAAAAGTTGAAGAAAATAAGGGGAATCAATTCTGAGTGACACTGTTGTGAAAAATTTACATGTTTCTGTTTTACGGAAGCGTTATGACCTTTTTTTGCTCTCCTGTGTCTCAGAAGCATTTGGTGTTAAAAGTTCAAGCTTGTCATGCACTTAATCCTTGATGAGAACAAGTGCATGTGGCATGTCTGAACAGATTTGATTTAGAAACAAAAAATTTACTTTTAGCCCTATCTAGTCCAATCCAGAATGGAAGATAATCAAGCAGTTCCAGATGCCTGCATGTGGCATCTTTAGCAGACATGAGCATATTTCTTCATCCTCACCAGTAATTCTATTCTGGTTTGTTTCAAGTTTAAAATGAGGAGAGGGAAAGAAAATTTTCTTTCCTTTGATTTGTGTCACTTACCAAACAATTTATTCAATTTTTACACATTTTATTACTGAAATATATTCTATTTATAATATACATTTGCCAGAATACTATTTTGTTATATTTTTGGGGCAGCATTAGGACTACACCAAATCAAGGTATTATTTAGTGCCCCCTGAAAGCATAACTTGTGGCATGTATTACTCCCAAAACTCCGACTTGACACAGAACTGTGTGAGAAAATGATTAGTCTTTAAACTTGGAGCAGGACCATGGATCCTCTGGAACCACATCTGTTAAGACAGTTTTTCAAAAGCACTTCTTGTTTCATGTGACTCTGATTCAGTATAGCCCTGCATTTAAAATACAAAAAAAAGGAAGAAAATGCCAAAAATTGAATTTTAAATTATGTACAATATTGAATGTTAGAGAAGAGGTGATGGAATAATTTATACAGAATTAATAAAGCATTTTCAAATTTCTAGCATGAAGTTTTCTTGCCATGAAGAATTAAACCCTAGGATTAAAATCTAGCAAACCTTTTTCAAAGCATTTGGGTTTCTTTGGGGTTCACTGCTCTGGGACTTGCTGAAGGCCCAGAGAATATTTGGCAGGTATGACATTTCCTGATTTTCAGCTGCAGAACTGGGATTTTTCCTGTCTGTTGTGAATAAGCAATTTTGGTTCTCAGGATACTTGGCTCTGCACCTTTCTCAAAATCCCATAATGACTCAACATGAAGAAATGGATGAAGTTTCTTCTTGTATCTGTTTACAGGTTTAGGAACTGAGGCAGATTTTGTGTGACCTGCTAATGGGTCCTGAATTGTTACTCAAGTTCTTACTTTTGCTAGCAGACTTCTAAGTATACAAAATGACATGTACCTTTTAGTGTATTTATTTTTCTTTTAGATGACAGCTTGTTTTCTGGTTATATTTCATTCACTTCTCTCAAGTCAGTGATAAAAGTCTATGCCAGCTGTCAACATAGTGTATTCCCATAGAACCATGCTGGTGGGAGAGTAGCTGTTTTGTCCACACTTCAGTTTTTCACATCCCTTCCTTCCAAACCTGCTGCCTCCACTACAATGTCATAGGACAGCTATTTCTTTGTTTTCCTCACTGCTCTCCTTGGGAGGAAAAAATACGCAGTTAGCATGACTGACCTGCAGTGATCTTCCAACAGATAAGAGAAAAAAGAATCCAAAGCATGAGGAATCCTTGGATCCCTACTGCAGGGGTGTCCTATCAGTATTGTAAGGAAGTAAATTAATCTCATTCTTCACTGACAATACAGAAGTTCAAAGTTTTATTTGCAATATGTGGCAGAAAATACCTTTTAATACGTTTTCATTAAGTACACTGCAGCACAGGTGTGCTGAGTGCAAGAATATTTTCTCAAGTTAGAAGAAACACAGGGATGATTATGTGTGCCAAAGTAGTGCATATCATAGAACAGTATCACCTGATAGTTTCTTTATCAGGACAATTGGAGTATATGTTTAGAATGAATACTGTGTTCTACACTGGCTACTCTGTTTATTTACAGGCTGTAATGAAATGTGTTAGAAAATAAAAAATATGGGCATTTTTTCTTCTACTGATTAGCATTGCTCCTACTTATTTGTATAGATTACTTTTAGATGAATAAAAAAAGAAGTGCTGCAATATCAGTAGGTATTCCTAAATACTCAAGTGTACTATAAATGTAACCATCCCTTTTATATTTAAATTAGGTATTTGATATAAATCAACAAAGCTCAGTGGTGAAAACTGACAACTCCATGCATAATGCTGTAAAGAGAATGATTTCTCAAATATTTACTGCATCTATAATTTTTTTACATGCTGGCAGGAAAAATACCAACTGAGTAGCCCATGCATGTATATTTTATCTATTTTATAATTTGTGTCATTTTAATCCTCATAGTACCTCATTTTTTTTCTTCCAGTAGACTAAATAAGAAATCTATGATTACTTACAGAGTCCTTAACAATGGGAGACTCTATTAAGCATGCAGAGAAAACAAATGCAGGCCATGAATTTAATTCTAGTTTTCATTATCTTTTATTTGTGTATCACACCCTAAAGCTGTCGATTCTATTCTCATATTCATCTTTCTAGTAAAATGTTTGGAGGCAGAGGGGAATTTGCTGAACAACTGAATTATTGATTCACTTTGTGTGAGAAGAAATCCCTGTATTTTAAAAATTCTAATGTCTTAAGTTACTAATGTATTTTTCTAATATTTTCAACTCTGGAAGGGTCCTAATTCTTGATGGTAAATTAGTAACTTATTATCAAAGTACAGCAAATATTTTATGCAGGGTACAGTATCATAAATTGAGAAGTCTCAATAGCAAATGTACCTACTTTAGCATAACATCTCGAATTCTGTTAGGAAATGTTTCATGTCAGCATGGTGGTGTATTTGGCCTCTGTTCAACCTCTTGCAAACCGTTAAGAACGCTTTTTCCCCCTTCTTTATGTAGTTTGCTTCTTATGCTTTTTTTCCCTGTCTATTTGCCTGAGAGATATCTTGGCATAGTTGCAGAATCTGGCTTCACTGAGGACCCGCTTTTTGTGGTTTTAAGCTGGATTGACTGAAGCAAAGGAAAGCTGAACGACTTGCCTGAGGTTGGCTCACTGGGGATTAGAACCAAGAATCCTCTTGCTCACAGCCATTTGCTCTAAACTGGAAACATCACTGCCTTCATATTACCCCAGCAAAACAACGGGCATAGCTCACATTTAGTTCATTTCTAATGGTTTGCATTCCATTTCTCTTTGTTCAGATTTTCAGAGATTCTTTTTCCCGGTCCAGCCTGTTTTTAGACATAGAACACAAATCCTTCTTTGGCTTCGTATTTCATTTAAGATTTATCTTTTCAGGGAATGTGGTACATAATAAAATTAACAAATCCAATTACAAGTCTTCTTTTTAGTATGTCTTCCTGTTTAGCAATGGATAACTTCTTCAGTGCTCGGTTCTTATAAGGAATTGTCAAAAAGACCTACCATAAAAGAACACCCCCAAAATATGGTTCTTCATAAATTGTGGCACTTAGTAGTGAATATGACCATCTGCATGTATACACGTACACACACACACCCTCAAATGCATGTATTTATACATGTATATTTGGACGCCTGTACTCATACACAATACTGTCTTTTAAAACCAAAGTTTTATTTGATGGTCAATGATTATACCATATTTTAGGAAAAAAGGCTCCAAGAAAACTTCTTTGTTTCCCCAGCACCAAGCCATAAGGCTTCTGGCCAATGACAGAATCTGTAGAAGTTCTGTGCCTTCTAGCAATGAGTCTATTGGGTTTCCAAACTATAGGGTTTCCAATAATTTCCTATAGCAGTCCTCCTTCTTACTAACAAAATCCACAGTGCTGGAAGTGTACTTCCAAAAGTGTATATGTTGAAGCTGTTAGAATTTAGAGCCCAAGCTGTGGCAGAGAAAATTTTTCTCATAGCTCTTTTATGCCATAATTTTACTGGTGATGTTATAGTCACAGTTGTTTTTCCAATTCTGAATGCATAATTAAAGTGCAGTTTTCAGATCTGGTGGTAGAAGACACGCTGGCCTTGAGGGATTGGTAATTATGAAGAGATTCCTAATCTATTATACATGACAGCAGGAAGAGGCAAAAATAAGGAGTAAAAGGTAAAGGACAACAACCAAGAGTCATCTGGGAACAGACAGGGAAGTGCACAAGGTCAGTCTGTGGCATGCAACATTTCCTTGCCATCTCAAAAAAAAAATATCTGAATGGAATGTAGAACAAAGTAAGAAAACAGCTTCTACTTTTATTCTTTCCTCCCCCTGCATAAACATAGAAGGGTTTCTGTGTTGAGAAGATTTGTTTTCCTGGGCAGAGAAAGAAAAACATCTGTCACGTGACATATTTTAGTCACATTTCTGTACCTATTAAGTGGTAAACATGCTATAAAACCTAAACAGAGGAGAAGATCTATGTTGTCTTGACTGAAAAAAAAAAAAGAGATAGAGAGAGAAAAGCTGTAATTTTACTAACTTTGGAGGTGGACCACTCTGTAATCCTGAAAAATTTGTTTCGTGGGTGTCTCCACATGACTAAGTCTAGAAGTACCTTCCATTTCTTTGGGCCTCTCACGTTGCCCAGCCATTTCTCATTTCTATATCAAAGGAGACCAAAGAGTTGACTTTTTGCTCCATGAGCTTATTTTACATGAAAATGACAGGTAGATTCACACATTAGGTGGAAGCTGAAATGCATTTTTCACCGTTTCCTCCATCACAATTGTAAGGGACATGGTCTTGAAGAGTATCATATTGCAGTGAGTCAGGTGATCCCCACGCAGTCTGAGACTTCTTTTAAATGTTTAAAAATATTCCCAAGGTTTCTTTAGGTCACTAGGAAATTTCTTAACAAATCAAAGAAAGGAAGCAGAGTAGTAACATGCCTAATTTGTTAATAATTTAGAAAATTACCATCATTCAGACCAATTCAAGTCTACTCCAGCTTGTGAGGCTTAAGGGAGACCAGATGGTGGTAGTACATTGGAAGGTATCCAAAATTGCTTTTGAGTTAATTGATACAGTGGAGAAGAGATCTCTGAAGAAGTATATATCCCCAGGTAGTTGATTGCTTTGGAATTCCAACAGAGAAGAAATGTGTCAAAAATGAGAAAGGAAACATAAGTTATTGAGTGGTTTTATCTTAGATTTAGCCCACTAAATTTCTAGCCTAACATACATGAAAAAAAAAGAATTAAAATATTTGCTAAATAAGGAAAAAGTGGACATTGCAGAACTAGATGGAATTGAGAAAATAGTCTTTAGTATTTTCCTTTAGTATTTACACTTCATTTCCATTGTTTTGGTGTATAGAAGTAGAAGACTTATTTTTAATTTGAACCAGTAAATTTCAATCACAATGGCAACGTTGTACCTTTTAACAGTATATTGTTACCTACTGCTACATTAAAGTGGCCGTTTACTAAATTAGATGTGCCACCAAAGGTTGTTTAAATTCTCTAGAAAATAGATCAACTGAAACTGGAAAAGTAATTGATAGCTACAGCTAAATGGAAAATGAATCTAGAACTTTAAATCACAGAGAAATCAGGATTTACATAGTGAATATTCACTCTTCTCTTAGGCTTCCTAATTGAACACCTGCATTCTGCCCGCTTAGTAAGCAAGGAATCTACTTCTACTATATATTTGACATTATAATGAATACAGAATCATTGAATTATTTAGGTTGGAAAAGAACTCTAAGGTCATAGAGTCCAATCTTTAATGCTTAACAGACAATAAGTATAAGCTTTGATAGCTTAGCTTAGTTTCTTTTTCTTTGTCTCTTTTATTTTCTTTCTTTCATTTTTCTTTTCAATTTTCCTCTTCCCTTTCCTCTTTTTCCTTTTTTTCCCCTCCAAATATAGATGATTACTTGTATTTAGTTCTTAACAATGAGATAAATCCTTTGACATTTTTATTAATTTCATTTTGGAAATGTTTCATCAGGAGGCTTAGCATTTTCTGTGCTTTTCTTTCACATGATGTCTTTCAATCTTTTTTTTACTCTGCATTCCATTAGAAGAGCAGTCAATGTGACCTCCTTCTATGGGGTTAATAAAGGATGCATAGTTTCATAAGCCTGATTCAATTTCCTTAATGTGATCACGCTGAATAAGTGACCATTATAGTATTTGTCTGGTTTTCTGTGCTTCAGTGTGCAGTTACCAACCTTTTATATGAATGACCACATCTGGTGTGCATTTGGCCACGTAAGGTGAGACAAAAGCAAAATAGATTTTCCTTAGCATTAAATCAAATTTCCACACATTGTACTCTCTAATGTGGATCTAAAATGTATCAGGTCATATATTATTTAGCTGCATTGCATTTTGTGGGTTTTTTTTTAATTCCATCCCACATTCCCAGTTTTAATAAATGCATGAGTAGATGCAATATTTGAGCATTATATCTTAGAAATTCAACACTTTCAACAGATTTTTCAGACTTCAAAGAATTTAATATTAGTATCATAAAAGGTCTTTTGAAGAATAATACTGGAACATAAGAAAAATGACTGCCTGAGTGTGCCCTATCATTTTGAAAGTGTTTTATTGCTTTAATTTCCTGTCTTACTAAAGTAACAAGCGGCATAATAGAAGATATACTGTAACAGAGTTAGCAATTTATTACGAGGCCTGAGCTGGTTGAGGACTTCATGTGATGCGAAAAAGAAAACTTCTATTTGGCTGAAAAATGGAGACAAGCTGCAACATTAATGTTGCAGCAGCTTTAAATGGAGTACTATCTTTGACTGATAAGTTGCTTCTAGAAGCCCAGTATGTTTGAATAGGATAAATCTGTAAAATGTAGGTCTCACTCAGTCCCTGTTGGGTGTGGATAGCCTCCTGGAAATCTAATGCTATTTCATCTGTGAGGTGTGTACGCGATAATGTTGCTCTTTGGATTCCGTAGAACAAAGGCACTATTGCAACTATATTCATAGAATCATGGAATAGCTTGGGATCAAAGGGATCTGAAGGATCATCTAGTTCCCACCCCCTGCTGTGGGGGGTGCAGGGACACCCTCCTCTAGACTGGATTGCTCAAGGCCCTGTCAAGCCTGGTCTTGAACACTTCCCAGGATGAGGCATCCACAACTTCACTGGGCATAATATGTATTTTCATTTATTTATTATACTTCCACGTGAGTGACTCAACTAATTCTTGGCTTTGGCAATCTGGTATAGTCAAAGTTAAAGCTGTGCTAAGTTTTTGAAGTTTTACCTATTCACTCTTTATAACATGAATGCTGGAATTCATTTCACACAAAGCTGAAAAATCCTTTTTTAAAAATTCAATAAATGAAAGATGTGCCAGTAACTAACCTGTAAAATTATGATGCAAGATTAATTCAGAAAGCAGTTATTTCCCTAGAAGGAGCAATGGACTGTTGGGTTGCTATTTACAGTGTGCATAGCAAGATATGCAGGCATCTGTATGCTTGTGATGGAAGTTGCATGTTTATCACTGCAGAGCAAGAAGTACAATAATCACAAGGGCTTCCTAATCCCACCACAGTTCTGCCACTGAAGGATTACAAAACAGCTGGTTGTAACAGATTGCTTGGTATTGCCAGAAAACAAAACAAAAGAAAAAAATGTAATAATTTGTGGGCAATGCCTTTGAAACAACATAAAATACAGTTTAGCTGGAGATTTTATTGATAACAGTGTTTCTAGTGGATTGCACACTGTGTGAATTGCTTAGAGAAATTTTATTCTTATTTCCTATATTTGGTGGATTATTGAACAATGCTACTTCTGGTTTTTTGTCCATTGAGACACTCCTGGTTATGTTTTAAGAAGGGCAAATAGTGTAAATCATATAATAGAAATCTAACCTTAAAAGTTTATGTATTGAATTAGTACCTTGGACTCCTAGGGGCTGAAGAAAAAGCCCAAATACTACTGATATCCCCTATGTTAGTCTTTGAAAGAATAATGATTTGCAAGGCTTATTGCTTACTGAAGCACGAAGGATTTCCTCTGGGCTTGCCACAGACAATCCTCAGGCATGTTAGAGGAGTCAGCTAGAGTTAGTTCAAAGTGAATTACTCCATTTTAATCATGGTGACTTTACCATCTCAGTCATGGCATGTAATATTGTCAGTATTTTTTTCCTTTTAAGTGACAAGTTTGGTCACTTTTTTTAAGGCGTAGTTTAGAGTGTTTCTGAGATTTATAGATGCAACAGCTCTTCAAAGACTTTCTGTCTTGCTTTACAACCCTGAAATTTTGTATCATGCCTATTTCATCACCTTGAGGCAGTTCTTAGTTAAAATATGTGGAGATGTTTTACAACTGAATGAGTTCTTAGTATGATATATAACCAATTATATAGCTATAATGAGTCCAAATTTTAAAAAGCAAATAAAAAATGTTGCACTAAGGATTACTAAGGACTAACATTACCCGCTCTTCATTTATTTGCGAATAGGAAACAGGTATATAACCATAGTATCCACAAATATTACTATCAATAAATTTAAAAATTCAGCACTTTGATTACTTTAATATTTAGCTAATTAACTTGGAAACCTTGGAGGGTTTTATGAATTTTCTAAAGTCAATGCCAATTTCATAATTACTTCGATCGCCTCCTAAACTGCTAAGTTTATCAGGATACCGAACTTAATGAACAAAAAAATGTTAATCTGGTCCTTTATCAATTTTTTTTCCTCAACACACTTGAGACAGATTGTTGCTGAGATACTTTTCTGTTTTATAGTGTAGCAGATTAATTACTGAATCTTCTAGGAAAGATGAAACTCTTTTCCAATCTTTTTCAAGAGGTTAAAGAACCATCTGGACTTGACTCTGAATTTTGTAAAGAGTAAGTCAATAGACTCTAGGGTTATAAAATCACTCCTGTATTTTTTTTAGTTAATACAGGTTATAAAACTAATGATGATGATGGTCTTTACCCTTAGCCCTTCCTAAATTTATGTTTCTGGTCCAATAACCAGAGGGACCATGGAGGTATATTTTATCTTCATTTTAGCCCTCTTGATATCATTTTAGTCCAAAAGGGAAATCAAATGAGATACAGAAGATGCTAAACTTGCACAACTCTCAGGTCATTAGAAACTAATTAGAAACAGCTTATGGATTTCAATGATCCTTTAGGTAAGACATTAGAGAGGTATCAAAAAACATTTAACATGTTCCCTTCCTCATTCTTTCCAGACAATGTGGAAGTGTGTGACAGTTTCTGACTTATTGTCTATTGTTGCTCTTTTTGCAATACAAACCTGTGTTTTGCAGAGTAAGTGAAGTGCAATAAAATACTGAGATACTAATGTAGACAATAGGTCTTTTCACTATGACTTCATTAATAATTTTCTAAATAGATGAAACACAAAAGTCTACCTAAATTACAGCTCTTGTCATGTATAATCTATATGGAAAGAAAGATGTTGTGCTATGAAAAACTTGAAGGATACAGATTAGTCATAGACACACTGTTAATATTAGCAGTTCTATGCAAGCTGTTATTTATGTTATTTAGAATGCTAAAGTCTATGAAGTTTGTAAATCTTAGAATCATCTCTGCTGTTACATCTTAAGGTTTTCTTTTGAAATAGCTTTCTTCTCCTGGAGCATGAATCGTTTTGTGACAGTACAGCTATCACGGATGTCCAGCAGACTTACAGGGACTAAGCTGGACTTTCTTATGAAGTCTTTCTACCTGTGATATGCAAGAGGTACTTGCCTCCTGTCAAAAACACACAACCTCTTTAGCCTGAGAATGTCTGTGAGGAAAACTGCTGACTGCAGGTGTCACTCACTGACGTGCAAACCTAATACTTTGATCTGTCCATCTGAACAAAGCTGACAGTAAGAGTAACAGTAAACAGTCATATGTTGGAGAAAGTTGACTCTTTTAAGCACAACAGAACTTTTAAATGCGTGTGTACTCGTCTAAGTCTAGCTGGAACCCATGAAGTAGGATTAATCCTCTGTGGACAAGGATGAACTTTTGATATTCCAGCTGGCCAGTCCTGCATGTTAGAGAGCTACAGAATAGTTTATATTCCAATTTTTGTCAATCAGTAGACCTAGAATTCCTTTATTAACTGTTAATAGTACTGGAATAAGAAGCATTAAAGACTTAGCAAAAAACCATTTTCTGAAGTTTTCTCTTATATTTATGCAAGTTTTAGCTAAATTTTCATGCCTCCTTTTCATGTTACTTCTTTTGACTTACGAGAGTCTCTGGAGCATGTCTGGTCTTTCTTTTGTAAACACCTCAGTCATTACTCGTCTTGCACTTCCATGACCCGACCTTTGACTAAAGAAGATACCTTTTTTAAAATGAAGGGATTTTAACTTACTCTTCTCTCTAAAAGCCCTATCCTTGTTTATATAGCAACCTTTCTCTTACAGCAAATGTTCTGTATCTCAAGAAACTCCTTTCTTTCCAATCAATCTTGACACAGCTGACTTCCATCCCAGGATGATTTTTAAGGTGGTTGTTCTTTGGTTGTTGGAGACCAGTTGCTAAAGTTAATGGTTCCCTTATGCATGTAGATATGACAGGATATGTGTTGCAACCTGTCAGCAAATACTTGATCCACATTGAAGGAGGACTTCAGACTTAACATGTTTTTATGGGCTGTGCGTAGACTGATTCCCTAAATCATCCGGGTTTTAAGGCATTTTTCAGTAAGAATTTATGAAATCTCATCTTGTGGTGCATGTAAACCAGTATTCTCTCTCCATCAATGAAAAGCCTCAGATATTCTACAAAACTAAAAGCATGCAATGATTTAACAATTATAAACAGTTACTGGTAGTTTTCATTGTATTTCACGTTCATCACATTCAGTGTATTTGGGGGATCTTTTCATCCATCTTTATTGAGGCTTCTGCAAATATAAAAAACATTTGATAGGTCCAACTATCTTAAAGTTGTCTATAAAGGGACGCTACAGAAAGATTATTTAAATATTTAGATAAATCACTTTCAAAATAACAATAGCTCCCAATACTTTCATGTAGTATTAATGATGCCAAGTTAGAGGTGACAGCAAACAAATGTTTATTATGTATCATTTGGGAAATTGAGAAAATCCCTCATGCACAATGCTGAATGAATAAGAACAATATGGAAAGAAATAGCAGCTCCACTACAAGGGTTTTTAATTAATCTGTTGAACTGTATGGCATACAATATGATGTGAGAACAGTAAATATTTTAGTCACGGTTTTCATTATCTGAGTTAGTGCTGGGCTGGAATGCCCCAGATAATGAAAGAGCATATTTCTGGCCACCTGCTTGAAAGTTTCTGGGCAATACATCCCATGTATAGCACCCTTCTTATGGAAGTTTATTATTTTAGGAATGGCAGTAAGTCTCTTTGTATAAGTGTAGTGTGAAGTTAATGCAGGGTCAAATGCAGTATTGTGGTGTTCTGTTTTCCTCAATAAATTAGGCATGGAAAAATAAGAAGGGACAGGCCACAGCAATCTTGGGAATAAAGTGCAGATGTATGTGAATGGACTCTGCACAAAACTGGCACAGTCCAGCAGAATTCACTGGTTTGTGCCTAGTTCTATAAAGCTTTACGTACACTCCAGCTCACTACACAAACTATTGCTATAGTTTCATGGATTTGCTCTCTTGTCACTGGCTCCATAAACTGTCTGCTCTGAAACCTTAAAGAGACAAGTAGCAGATAAGAGTGAGAGTTGTTTACACCTAAATGTAAAAACACCAAGGAAAAGGAGAAATTTCTTAACCTGGGAACATTTTAAAAATAATAAAGAGTAGTTCAGGTATGCATGAGCATCAACCTGAGGATGGGATAAAATGTAGTGGGGCTTTTATTTAAAGAGACGCTTTATAGGTTCAGTTTTTTAATAAGGAAAATGTGATAGATATGATCTGTAAGGACTTCAACACAACATTTGATGTATTGCCCCAACGGAAACGATCAGTAAAAAAACCAATAAAGTGGTAAAGAGTTGGCTAAAGAAAGCTATCATTTGTGCTGTAATGCAGAAGTATGAGTTTGAAGTGAGATTATTAATGTATATTTTTAGAATTAATGACACTCATGGATATTATTATTCTTCAGCCTAATCTGTCCTTCCTGTATAGTTCATAGCTAGGTATTACATTGCACTATTACTAATCTTTTTTGTTCCTTCATGTTCCCATAATGCCTCTTCTTTGTAGTTTCCCTTTATTATGAGTACCCTAGGTCACTTCTATGCTATTTTTTTTCTCTGAATAAATATATGATTTTATCTTCTAACAGAAAGCTTACTTTTATGTAATTTTTTGTGTTTTTTTCCTTTGGTACCCTTTTTAGTATGATATGTCCTCAGTGTGTTCACTGGACATCCAAGAGTTGTTTTGGACTCAGGTCAAGAAAAAACTCTTCTAGTTTCTTCTGGCCCTCTACTTCCATTTAGCAACAGCTAAAATCTTGGAATTACAAACAGGTCAGGATAGAGTGTAAGGAGTAAGTAGGAAGTAGGAAGTGTAGAGTTGTCAGAGCTTAGTAAATAATGGTAAGTTATGAGAGCCACTGCAGGCCTAACTCAAGCTGACATGATTGGATTCACAGAAAGCCACAACCATATCAAATGGAAAGAATACTAAAATGTAGGAGTTAAAATGGCTACTTCCTCTCTTTCTTCAGGCTGGCAGAATAGTAATTAATTAGTCCTTTCTTCAGATGGGAGGACCACCGGGTTCTGAGTTCTTACACTGGCATTTTGATAGATTTACTGATATAACTCTTTCTGCTGTGTCACACTGCAGAAAATAATAAATGATTGTGTGTCAGAGAGAGGAAGCATGAGTTAGTTCTGTAAGACAGTAATCAGGAGATGAAAGAGGAGTAGTCTTGGGTTTCCAATCCTTGTATATCCTCCAGTGATTGTTTAATGTAAAATGAATAAATAGTCCTGAGAGCACAGAGGAGGAAACAGGGAATTGCTCAAATCAATGAGTTTCACAATCATACTGTTCTTTTTCTTCCTCTTTCATACTGTCATTTTCTATATAGAGAGAGAAAAGATGCCCCAATAATAATTTGGTTACTCTCCTTCAAAGACAAAATATGATTTTTAGATTGGGCTAAAATATAGTCTCACCATATTTTGGTGGGTGCTTTCGTTGTTGGTCAGTTGAGTTAGGCATGGAAAAGGACAATAGGAGAAGGAGAAAGGGAATATTAATACTGTAATTTGCTTCTTTTCTGGGAATATTTTAAATTAGAGAAGTGATCCTTGTTCTCCTGGGAGGAGGTCATTTGTGTTTCTTATTTGATGTAGTGGTTTTAGCATCAGTCAGAAATTAAACCCCAAATAAGCCACTCCCCTTTCCTCCCACCCCTTCTGGTAAGAGAGGGACAAGGGCAGAGACTATGGGTTGAGATAACATTTTATGGCAATCCAAAAGCAATGGAATAAGAATCACGCAGTAACAGTGGCATGTTAATAACAAAAATATACACACCAAAAAAAGTGCTTTACACACAAAAAGTGTTCTTCACCTCAACTTAGTTCTCTATGGCTGTAAGGACAAAGACAAGATGGCAGACGCTCCCCATAGTGTCCAAGTGGCTCCTGGGACAAAGGTGGCAGCTGTTCCCACAGCCAGCTCTTCTGTCCCTGAGCCCAAGATAACGAAAAACATTGCTGGGCAAACCCCTGAAAGCTGGATCGTCCACATCCTGCCATGCTGCCCCTTTGGATGCTGGACTCCATTCCTCACGGCTGCTTCTGGCACCGGCATCTCCACTCAGCTCCCTCCGGCTCAGCTCCTTTCAGCTCAGGCTGGGCTCAGCTGGACCTGGGCTCACCTCCTCGCTCAGATCCACACGGTGTTTCTCACACCACTGCTGCTTTCCATCACCGTGTCTTGGAGCTGCGTCTCAGCGGGACAGGTAGGGGATGGGCAGCCGTAGCAGAGGACAGGGTTTGCTGGGCTGATCCTGACAACATTCCTGCTGGAGAGAGGCAGGCAAAATGGCACACTTCTGGGGGTGCACTCGCCTTTTCTTCGCCCCAAACCACATCCCCCAGCGATGATGTGCATGGTATGGAATAGCAGCCTAATCATGCCCATGTGGTGCTAAGCTCCGCCCCACTCTGGAATCACGAGTGCATCCTGAGTTGCTAATCTTGTTCTGCTGTATGCTCAAACACTTAAAGCTCCCAGTCAGGTTTTATAGTCATCTGTTGGCCTTCTGAGGTGTTTCTTTAAATTTTTTAAAGAGATCTTACAAACCTCATTTCGACTTTCGAATTTTACAAACCAGATACTGAGATTTTAACAGTGGCACATAGGATCGTTATCTTTTTTTTGTCATTTGGAAGTTTTTATGATGGCATTCTTTTTTTTTTTTTTAAATTTATTTTTAGTGCCTTGAAGTAGCTGGCTCACATCACTTGTTAGTCTCCACATGTGTGATAAAGTACTTATATTTATTGAATTAATGTCCTTTTTGTCTGCTGTTTGTTGTATCTAATGTAAAATAATTCACCTTGTAGAGACCTATCTTTCTTCCAATCAGCTACGCCCTGTCCAAAAATCATGACCTCTAATGATTGTCATGCAAGGTTCTAAGACTAGGGGATTTTGCTTTGGATACAAATGAACTTTTACTCCAAAGAATGACAAAAATTAGACCTTCACTTGATACTTTCAGTGTCAAGCTAAGTTGATACACTGTTGAAAGACACTAATGCATTGAAAATTAGTGTAAATAGAAAAACTAAAATATCTCTCTACAAAAAAAATGACAGGTTGATCTCTATGCTGGCAAGATACTGTCATATCACATTTGCTTGAAATTTAGGTTTCCTGAAATAGCTTTTGTAAAAGGTAAGATCAATAGATTGGATTGTAGGTAGAAAAGAACTTTAGTAAAAACAGGGGGGTTTGGGTTTTTGTTTATCTCTTCTAAAAAGTACGACATGCAATATTTCCTAGAGACATTAAGGAATTTTATTTCACAGATTTATAACTGTTACAGTAACTTTGTACATTGACAATGTCCTGAATCTCTCCTGCTCTCTTTTTGTGTCATAGCGTGCTTGTAGCCTTTGGTCTTTCCTACAGGTCTTGCATGTAGTAGAGGATGTTCAGAAAGGTCTGTGGACTCTGAAAGCTTGTTGAAAAAATGTGTCTACTCAGAATTTAAAAATTTTTTTCTTGTTGCCTGCAACTTAGAGAACAGGCTTTGCCAACTTGAGTGATCTTATTGGCATTGTGTTACTAGCATATATTACAAACTGAACTGAAGTTCTTATACTTCAGGAGATTTAGAGACTGTCATATACAGTATCCACTCTTTCCAAATATCTAGAATATGTATTTCCAAGGTAAAAATTACCATCTTTACTAATCTAAAATTTTGACAGCCTCCTTGTGATATACTTGTGCCCTAGGCGTCTGAATTCAAAGCTGAACGAACTGAGAACAATTAGCTGCATAACTTAGTGAAATACAGCTTTTGATGAGGCCTCCAGAACTGATTCTTCTTGGAAGTAACTTAACAGGTCATAACTTTTTTTAACTATATGAACATCATAATTTTTTACACAGGTTCTCTGTAAAACTTTGAAATGCAGTGTGTAGGAGTTAAACAATATACCCCATAGAATGAAATAATCTGTAATCCATTTGATACCTTGTGTTATACCTTTTGTAGTCTTAAATCTGAGGAAATACAGACTATAATATTCTTTCATAGGAAACCGTGAAACAGTCTTCTTTCAGTCTTAAGTTAATGTGCAGAGGAGCTGTTCATCTGTAGTAGAAGACATATACTTCCATTAATATTACAATCATGTTTTAATTTGGATGCTTAACTACTGAATTTTATTAGTAAACAATCACTTAGTTGTCAAAGAACAATACAGTCATGGTTGGTCCAGTATTTTATTTATTATAACTAGGTTTTTTATTTTTCACATATCCATCAATTTTGCTTAACTGATTAAGCCATTTAAAAGGAAGTATTGATTATTAATTATTAATCATATTTGGCCTTGTCTCTGTGGGGGTCAACTTGAACATTATGAGCAAAACAGAAGGTAAGAGGAATGTAGAACTGTCTTATTTTTCAAAGCATCACAGAAATGCTTTCAATGTTATAGGCATACAAAATAACCAGTGTCTTGTATCTCATCTTCTCTGTTAGTGGTATCTCAAAATATGTTAAGGAGTTAAAAATGTTCAAGAGCAGAGGAAAACACAGAGATCTACAGATGCTGGAAGCTATTTTTTCCCGTTGCAGGCTTCTACTGTTAAATTGAAGCTTCATAACTATGTAAGAGTTATCTCTGCAATTTAAGGGGTTTATTTGCCATTGATACACATAGGATTTTCTGCAGGTCAGCCACAGGAACAGTGCTGGGTCATGATGCATCTGCTTAAAGCTCCCGACACATCAAGAGCAAGATAGATGACTCTTGTCAGAGGGAAACACGTTGGACAACTGCTCCCTAAGGCTCTAGTGTTCATAGTAATTGTTAAATCATTTACATCATAAATTAGCAGGAGCAATATAGCTACAGCAAATGACTCACATATCTGCTGCTTTGTATTTACTTTAGAGAGATGGTAACTGTCAAGTTTCATAGGTGCTGATAAAAGCAATACACTACTTTAATTAATCTTGTGTTACTTCTCAATGTTCAGATCTGGCAGAGATTCTCAGAAAAGTACTGTGAAATACACTTCAAAAATTAACTATGTTTTAGTATAATTGTCATGAAAATATAACCTTTTAATTGGATTCTCTAACATTTATCCCTCCCTAAATTCTAATTTCATTGGTTTAAATTTATCTTACAGTCTGTTCATTCTTTAGAAACAAAATAGGGACATAATTCATGTTTCATAAACTGTACAAGGTTACAGTTTCTAATCAGTGTTTTAAGAGCTTTTGCTAAGAAGTAAGAGATTTGTGAGAAAACAGAGAAATTGCCTACCTTAATAATAGTACCAGCTATAAAATTACACATTACTTAGCAATTGCCTTTATTAATTTTCATTGATGCAAGATGCCTCTCATGGAAATACGGAACCTCAGTGCAATCATGAAGTGTTGCTTTGTGGTGCTATTCCACCTGTCCACCATTTGTTTTAATTGTTTCAGTCTTGCTTACCTACACTGAAAAATGCAAAAGATATGGACAAAATCTCCGATTTCCGTCTTCACTCCCTTACTGACAAGAGGCCCAAAGGATGTAGGAGCAATGGAAAAGTACAGTAGCCTGCCCCTTATGGAAAAAGTCTCATGTGATGTTAGGCAGGAGAAAAAGATCTGAAGAAGACTAGGCTGATGCTAACTGCCTAGCTGGAAGATAGCTGCAATCTGAGGCTTAGGGTTAGAAATGACAAAAAATAGAACACTGTCTTTTTCACCTTATAGGCCAAATATTAAGGGATTCTAATGGATGAGGAAAGCATAATGCCATCCCATGTTAACGTAAAATGAATTNAATATTAAGGGATTCTAATGGATGTTAATGGATGTCCCATGTTAATGTAGAGTCAATGGAATGGCTTTGAATAAGCTAATTTGGAATGAAAGTTGTTTGCACACTGGAAATTCACAGGAACTAAAGGCTTTTATTGTGACCTTGAAACCATAAATCCAACTTTTAATCACAGAAGTGATGTAAATGACAGCTTTCCAACACCTCCTTGATTTCTGCAATAGATATTTCTTTTTGAAAACAAAACATATACTTTGTGTCTTCTGGTTTCTAAGAGTTCAGATGATTAAACTGCAAAGTTCCACGTATTCCTGTTGTCTATGTTCACAGGAGAGGACATGATAATTTACAGGATAAGTTCTTACTGTGTTTTTATGTCTAAATAATAATATACCTGTGTTTAAATGTGTTGAATTGCAATTGTCTGTTTGGGTGCAGACTCCCAGTACTGCAAGAAATTTTATATGAGTCCAGGCATCTGTTTTCACAGAGTAATTTCCAGGATCACATCCAGGAACTGATGAATCACGACTTAAGAAGCATTAGTGGCTGCTGCATTTGTAATAAATTCTGTGTTTTCAAAACTTTGCAAAACACAGACCAAAGCTCCCTTTTCCACCATTGCCCTTAAATTAGAACCGTGTGTTTCTCTTCATGTAGCTTCTCTTTGTAGCACCTAGATACTCTTCTGATCCGGAGCTACCGCCCTCAGAATAGATGTCAATAATAAGTGGATAGAAAAAGTGTTACCTATATGCAATTTCCAACGAGTCTGAAAGGGTTTATATGCCAAATATATAAATAACTAAAGACAATACTATTCAAAGTCTGCAAAGCTGAACACACAGATGATTCTCATGTTTCTGAAGGAACATTTTGACACCTGCCTATGATAATTTAAAATAATTATTGACTTTTGCAAGCCTAAAACAAAACTCCAGCCATCCAGACCTAGAGACCTGAAACAGTAGTGTGACTGATGTATTAATCTGAATTAAAAATACAAAATAAGCTACTGTAATAGCACAGTATTTTTTCATGTGGACAGAAATAATTTTGTTCTTGGAGGTTTTGATTTTCCAATATAAAAATAAATCACTTTGTTGATGTTAAATTTAAAAGCATAATTTTTGAAGTAATCTGTTACCAAGGTAAGGAAAAATAGCAGGTTTCTTTTGCTTCTGTTTCAGTATTTCTGTAATATTCTGCAACGTTTAGTAGTCTTGAGAATGATCTCTAGACTACAAAAAATGGACTAGATTTCAGGAAGATTTAAGGAACATTTCCTGTTCATTTTCTGCTGCTATCACTTAGAAAGAACTAAAATGTTTAATTACTTATTTGATTTAGCTTTTATCACAGCAAAAACATTTTCCAACCAGGAATGCCAGTTGATAATGCTGAAAGGCATGCCTGACTGAAAAGGGTCAAACAATTTATAAATTGCTGTTTAAAAGTTATATGTGAGAAAAAGCTGTCAAAAACAGAAGGTGAAATGGATTCTTCACCTGCCAAGTCTGGATGCATTGAGTTTTAGACAGACTTTCAATATTATGATAAGAATTATTCCTTCTTCATGGTTTATTACAAGTTACAGGCTGATATACTTTTATTCTTCTTGATGTTAGGCATAAGGTAACAGAGTACATGCTGTGTAGCACAAGCTAAAGGGACTGATGCATAAGCCGGGAAGTTTTCCAAATTCAAGGTACTTAGCACTGAATGCATTCGATGTTCGAACGCATTGTGGGATTTTGTTAAGTCTGTCATAAAAATGCACCAAGGCTGAGCACGAATTCTGACTGTGTGTGCTGGTCTGCATCTTGGCCTACTACTCAACACATTTATTTGTTTCTGATCTATTCAAATGTTTATTTTTTTACAGAAAGAGTGTATTTAGAATTTGTGTTTCATAGGAGTAGTGATATTAGGTTAAAGTTTATTGCCAAAATGATGCAAATATTCTATTAAAAATTGCTGTGGTTGAGGGGACTTTGTTCAGGATTATTACATCATATTGAATCCAGATAATGTTACCAGGACTGGTTGTCTCTGTGTCTTTCTATCTAATGCTTTTTAATGAGAGTTGGAAAATAATTTGAGAAAATGTTACATGAATAGTGTAATAGTATTCTTCCACCATTCTTCAAAAGAGAAGGGTATTCAAATGCATCTAGGTCTGGATAAGTGCTTGAAATTATTTTGTAAGTGGTTCAGCAACCAAAATGAGGAAACTAGGAAGCAGTTGTGAAGTACATATGACCAC
This sequence comes from Melanocharis versteri, assembly GCA_013397845.1. Lineage (NCBI taxonomy): Eukaryota > Metazoa > Chordata > Aves > Passeriformes > Melanocharitidae > Melanocharis > Melanocharis versteri. Next base: position 92,117 of record VZTG01009606.1, on the reverse strand, counting down.
TGATTTTACAAACAGAATTTACGATTTTTTGCATATCACTACTCATCTTCACCAAAGAAACTTTAATATGCTATTTTCCAACTTCAGATAACTTAAAGAAATTTTCTAGGTGATTAAGAAAAAATATTTTGCTCTCAACAGCAGTTGTTTAATGGATATGAACGCAAAAACAAGCAACGTACAAAGCCCCTGCACAGGACAGCCCCAAGAGTCACACCATGTGCCTGAAACCATTGTCCAGACACTTCTTGAACTCTGTCAGGGTTGGTGCTGTGCCCACTTCTGTGGGGAGTCTGTTCCAGTACCCAGCCACCCTCTGGGTGAAGAGCCTTTTCCTAATATTCAACCTAAACCTCCCCTGACACAACTTTGTGCTATTCACTTGGGTCCTGTAACTGCTCACCACAAAGAGATCAGTGCCTGCCCCTCTCCACTTGCCCTCGTGAGGAATTTCCTTGTGAGATGACAATAAATATTGGTTTTTAAAGATCCTATGAGGATAGGCTAAAGAAATGATTGCTTTTAAGCCTGGAGGAAGAGGTGGCTTTGAGGGTAGCTAATGGCAGCCTGCCCATACCTACAGGATGTTAGTGAGAAACTGAGGCGGGCTCCTCACAGTGGTGCATGGCAGGAGGATGAGACGATAGTCATAAACTGAAGCAGGGCAGGCTGTGACTTGATAAGAAAAAGTTTCCTCTAAAAGAATAATCAAGTATTGGACCTAGAAGGCCTGTGGGAGCTCTGGCCCAATTAGACAAAGCTCAGAACAACGTGGTCTGACATTGATGTAGGCTCTGCTTTGAGCAGGAGACTGAGCTGGATAGCTACTGAGGTCCTTTCCCAGCTGAATGATTCTGGGATCCTGTGATACCCAAAAATATGGGGAGAGGAGAAAAGCAAGAAGAAGTGTATTGATCTGCAGGTTTAGTGATATTTTATGGGTAGGTATTTCTGTTTCACAAGCATAGGAATCTGAAATTTAGGTGAAATTATTTTTAATAAAGCCACAGAAAATCCAGTTCTACTGCTTAGTCCAGGAGAAAGGAAAAAAAATATATATCAGTACTGAATTTTCAACTTTGGAGCATGAGGCAAATATTGTCCTATTCTGTTTTGCATGATATAATCTAGATATTTATTCAAATATTATTCATATTTATTGTTTCATTCAGTGTGATGATTGACCTCGATTGTTAGATTTGGTGCACATAAACAATCAAAATCCACATTTAAAACCTCCAAAAATGACTTAAATTGAAGTGTAAAAGCAAATGACTTAATGAAATGGTTTAATCCACCCTTTTTTTTTTCTTCTCCTTTTGAAGGATTAGGGCTTTCTGGAAGAATGGCACCTGTAATTTGATTAATAGGATATAAAATGGGTTACATTACAGTGACTTTTCATCCCTAAGTTTCAGGATAATGGCAGATTTTTCTGGTAAGGTTTTTATTGATGGTCTATTTATAGATATTTAGATATTTAGGGAAATTATGGTTTTTGTGGGTTTGGGATTTTTTTATCTATTTAATAAATACTAGAGGGAAATCAAAAGCAGAAGTCCCAATAAAAAATACCTCAAAGTCAGTATTTCACACATTTCTTGGTCTCTAGTGTGCTACAAGAAGATCAGAAATTACCTCATTTTCCTAATTCTGTAACTGGCTATCCAAGATTGCAATGGGAGTTAGAGATCCATAAAAGTCTAAATTGTTATTGCAATTGGAGTTCATCATCTTTCATTTACATGGCTCTGAGCTCTTTCAAGACCTTTCTCTACTGTAGGTTGTATTATATCCTGCAGTTGTGTCATGAAGAGGAAAAGAATGAGAAAACTTTCTACAGCTTCCCAAACTTTCTCGATCACCACTACATCTGTGTGAACATCCACCGAACACTTGTGTGTGTTCTTTCAGCTTCCAACTTCATATGTCATTAATACTATTAATTTTTATTTCTCTATGGAAAAGGGCCTGTTTTTTCTTTTATATTTGCAAAGCACCTCGCACACAGAAAAATGAAAGTAGGCGTAAGAAAATGACATCTGGAGATGTTATATTCCTTCCATCCTGAAATGTTTTCATAGTGTCATGTGTCTGCTTTTAATTTTTCATTTATTGAGTAATTTCAAGTCCAGTTTTGTTAAGAATAAATGTTTAGCCTTCAGACTTAAAATTCCTGATGCAACATGGTATGCTAAAATACTACCATAGGTTTTGCTACCATAACACTGTCTGTTCAGAAAAAGATGGAAAAAAAATATGTTAAAATCTAACAAATTATTCTTAATTAAAATTGGTTATTGGAATTTTTAATGTATTTCAGTACATTTTTCCCATTGTAATTTCTATATCCATTCTTTTAATTTCTGCTTATCCCTCACTTATTTTGATTGGCATAAATACAGTCCCTTATGGTAGCAGATTTTGAGACTGGGATATGGTGTGACTCTTGGGAATGGTGCTATTTGAGGCCTGGAGGTGAACTCGATGATCCTTAAGGATCCCTTCCAACTCATCTTATTCTGTGATTCTGTGGTATATTCCTTCAGAATTCTCCAAGTCTCCTTAAAGCTGCCTCTAACTCTGCTAGTACTGGTCTATCTTGTTTCTTCGTAATAGATTCTGCAAGGAGGAAGGCGAATTTTGTTCTTGGTTTTTGATCATTCACATGGTTTTAATCATTCAAATGATTAATTAATCATGATAATTAAACTCAATCAAAATATTTTTTAGCTTCTTTTCAATCAATAGAGTGAAATCTGTCTTGCTTCCTTTAGTAAGGAAGGCCACAGCATGAAATCTTACCTCAAATCTAAAGAGCTCCAAATTTTATTTCTGTCATCACTCGTGTAACCTAAATGTGTGACTGAAGTGAGCTGTGGGATATATGGGATACAATTATGGGGTCTAGCCACTCTTCAAATGGCAGTTTGTGCCCTCCTCTGTTTTGCATGGGTTTATGAGCACTTCAGTCCTTAGTCTGAGTCAGAGAATCACATTCTCTAATATTCCACCTAATAGAAGCTATTTTCAAATTATTTGTGAGGGTAGTAGACATATGTATTCCATCCTTTAAAAATCCTGAAGGTTAAAATAGACTGCTTGATGTCTTTCTTAGTAGAGGAAAAGTTGTAATCAGAGAAGACTGCAATAGAACTCTACTGTCTACTACAATGTAGTAGATACTCTATTATTGTATACTGTAGTACAAGTCATGCAGTAGGAAACAATCCTATACTAATTGCTGCTTATTGACACTGTCTGATTTACACTACATAGGAATATAAACATTAATTTTAACTTTTCATAGATTTTACATCTAGGTAAATCCTTATTTTCTCAATTTTCTTTGTGTAAGTTGTGTTAGCAATCTCTTCATGTTCAGCAGTGAAAACAGTAGGTTTCACTAATAATCAGGATTCAAAAACTCTGCGTGTGGCTGCATGATTTTTGATGTTTGTCATTAGATCATAGTGCTTATTACAGGCACTGCCTAAAGAAGAACACAGAAATTGCATCAGAAATTTATGAGGGCCAAAGAGAAGCTGCAGATTCTATGAGAGACACATTCAGAGAGTGTGTCACAGGAAGTTGTAAAGCCATGGAAGCAGGGAAATTTTGAGTTTTTACTTCATTTGCATTTAAAGTTTGTCTTTTAAGTGATATTAGCTTTTCTCGAAGAAGTGGCTGAATGGACCCTACATAGCCTGAGATTTTAAGGTTTGCCTGAAGATAAAAATATTGATAATTAAAATTCAAGGCCAGAAATTACTTTATTTCAGTAGTGTTGACTTTTCTAATTTATAAATACTTTATACTGGTGTCTTGGAAAATGTCACAAGTGTACGTAGAAATTTGATAGGTAGATATTTGATCTTTTTTTCACCTCAAGAAGTAAGCACTTTCTATGAAATGCTCCTTCTTGACAAAGGTACATGTTTATCTTTTCCAGTTTGTGTTGTTCAGGGTTGGGGGTTTTCTGGTAGTGAAGGTTGACTAAAATAAATAGCATTGTATACATGGATAACATTCCTGCTTCCAAAACACACAGCTCAAAGACTGACCATATTTCACAGGTGTTGAATATTCAATAAATCCTTTATCTGGAAGTGGCATCCAAAGTCAGCTGTTTTTCGTAAGAACACAGCATAGCTCATAATTTCTGTTCAGCTATGGACATAAAGGATGTAAGAGATGAGCTAATGGAATTGTACCACCACCTCCATGTTAAATTTAATGTCATCTAATTGTGAAACACATGCAAATTTCTCAGGATAAAGAGTACCTCCTACTTCTCTCTAGACCCAACCGTAGTGGAATGTCATGAAGTTTTCTAATTACCACTCAGAGGCAATTGAAGCAACACTCACTAATTTGGATCAGCTTGTAATTGTCCCATGCCGAGGACAGGAAGAGTTAGAATAATAGGACATGCAGAAAACAAGATTTATATTTTTATATATGCATTTACGTATGTTTTTACAAGATTAATTTTGAATACTGTAAGTTGGAGGCTGTATAGCACCTAGATTTTTAATGTGGGAGTTTCTAGAGATTGCTTAGTTCTTGAGCCAGTGCACGCAGACTGGATAATACAAATGGCTTTTGCTCTTGGAGGAGACAGTTCTTGAGAAGACACACTTCTGTACTCTGCCAGACTGTAATTTTCATGTGTTTAATAGGGTTAGAGGTCTTTTTAAAGATATATCTGAATAAATAGGTTTTGTAGGCAGAACTTCTTAGTTTTGCTGTATTTAAAGGAATAATACCAAAGTGATTGCTAGCTATTAGAGGCTGTAGAGAAACACATCTTGACATGTGTGTCTCTGTTAAACTTTTTCTCAGGTAAGTCAGTAATGCATTACACTGCAAGTTATAAAATCATGTGGAAAAAAATGTTAGCTTTTACACCACTACCAGTGACCAGAGAGAGACATATGCTGTATTTTCATTAGTGTGCTGCCTAGTGACTTGGGTAAGCTTTAAGCACAATGCCAGTTGGTGATCACTTTCCGAACAGCAATGTAAAATGTGCAAGGGAAAACAAAGCTATTGTAAGATTATTTTTTAAAATTAAGCTAATGTTCTAGAAACATGCTTCTAACTTCTTGTTCTAATTGGAAACATTCTAATCCATGCTGCCGAGTGAAGCTGATTGCAGACTTAATTGCTCTTATGTAACAACTAATATCTGGCAGTAACACACACTGTATAACACTGGCAGGGTTTGAAATCAGTTTGTTCCCTTTGCCCCTTCTTTCTTTGTTGTTCTGTTTACTGTGCCCAGTTAATGTGCTCTTGTGCCATAATAATCTCTAGCTAAATGGTAATTGCTCTATTGACAGCACTACTGTACATTTTTGACACATCATTATTCATACTTAACCACTTGACCTGGAATAAATGTTAAAGCAATTACTACTGAGAGCTTTTCTATGAGAAAATTGAGGCAAAGTTTAAAGATAATCAAAATGCAAAGCTGATCATGATAGCAACTGAAAAAATGGCAAATCCTATTAAACAGATTTTTATTAGCCAAGTTGATGCCAGTAGATATTATCTGGTAATTTAGTCTTATTAAAAAGAAAATAAAGCAGCTAATTGTTTACTATTCTGGAACTTATTCCAGCTTGCAATTTGCAACTGAAATTAAGCTTTATGTGGCTCATCTATTTTGTCACATTGAAATATGAAAATCATTTGGTACAAAGCACATCTGCTCAATCCTTTCCAAATTCCTGGCAAATCCTCATTTGGTATGTTTCATACATGTTGAGGTGTTCCATTCATGCATACAGCACTAGTATTTTAGATATTTCTCTCTTACAAACCTAATATCTTCAGATCTTAAAGCTCATGATTTTAGTACTTTTCTTCCACTATACATACTTTTTGCAGCTATAAGAAAAGTGTGAGTGTAATCTGTTTTAAGCTTGGAGACTTCAGAGGAAATTTGGAAACAGAGAGGGACAGAGTTATTGTTAATCCAATTGTGTGAAAATTGTCCAAATTTCCCAGACCAGCGTTTTATTTTGATAGTTAATTGCATATTTGCTCTAGTTGTGATTGTATTCTTAAAGGAAAGTAAATGTTCTCCAGTTTAGTTGTTTAAAAAGTGGCATTTACACTGATCTCAAATAATTTCAAAGGACTCAATTGCAGCACAATGCCTTCAGTACAGTGCTTACAGTAAAAGCTGTAATTATAAGAGAATGCCAAAAGACATCAAGAAAGCCTTAAAGGGATAGCATAAGCTTTTACTGCCCCCATCTGAACTATGAGGCTTGCTTGAAAACCACCATTAGGATGCAGAATACTGATTGTTGATATGTCACTATTGCTGTCATGGGAGAACTGTTGTAAGGGCCAGAAGCTTACAGTGGTTTCTATATTAATGAAGCTTTTCCACACTTAATGAAAGCAAAGAAAGATTGGGGTTTTTTAATTAATAAAATATTAAAAACTAGGGAGGAAATCTCTTTTCATGTCGATCCACATTCAGAAGAGCAATAAGGTTCTGCAGCTGTGCTTTATCAGGCAGAAAAATCTTTTGTTTTTAAACATGCTCAACTCCCTATTAACTGCTTCAGTATCCAGTATGCTTATCGAACTGATAACAGATTGTTCAGAGGGAATTTAACAACTCATTTCTTAAACTTTTTATTCACGTTATCACTTCTGATTAGTTTTAAAGGAGCTTTTGCAGTAAGTGTAAAGAACCACAAATTGTCTAATAAATTTTCAAAAACTGTTATGCAGACTAAACTCATCTAGGTCTCTCCTATTGCTGCTGTGATTTTTATTCATAGCCGAGAAATCTCTTAAGAATATTTCATTTGGAACATTAGAAAGTGTGCATATATTTATTCTTAACATAAATAAGTTTTGTCAACAGTTAGCCTTCCAGTGTTGAGGAATTTAGGAATTTGTTTCAGGTTTGACTTCTCAGTTTTTTATTGGGATACATACCTCAGAATTTAAGCACTGCAAAGCATTTTCACTTCTGTTTGGTTGATTTGCTCATAAAATTTCCCCATATTTTCATTCCTACTCTGTGTTCTTTCACATTAATGTGCATTATATATTAAACCTTGGGGTTTTTTATAGCCATGGATGCAGAGACCAAAAGCCCTGTTGTGTGCTTTTGTTTTCTATTTTCTTGAGGGTTTTTTTGATAGATCAGGCATCTTTTTAGCTCAACAAACATGGTTCAGGATTTTAATGCATGTCTTGTATGGTAATGGGTGATTATGTCATAATTGCAAACCACATTTTGTTAATTCAGATAATCTTTCATAAAGGCCACTTTTTGCTGTTAACTGAGAGACCACACAGCCTATAGAACAATTGGCAGCTTTATTTCAGCAAAGAACATTGTACACAGTATTCCCAAACTGGCCAGGCCATTTCAAATCCTATTTTTTAAACAGACTTCTTTTCCCTCTTTTTACCGAACCGAATTAAGCATGGTATTTATTATGTGTTCCTCAGATACAGTAAAAGAAAGACAACTAGCACAACTATTGTTCCCTGTCAGTTTGCATTTTGTAGCAGAGAGGACTGTACAGGTAAACAGAGTAATTACTGTTGATAGGCTTTGCTGGTCCGGAAAGGAAATAACAAGATTGCTTATTAATATCCTGAGATTTTTGTACCACAGTGCATATTGAGATTTGTTGAATTTTCCAGCTTTGGAGTCTTTATCATTATGTTGTGCCAGAAAAAAAAATAACCTGTTGGAGTTTTTATCTACAATTTTCTGAAAAGAAAGGGGGTAGGAGGAAAGGACCTAAAGGCTGAAACTGTCACATGAATTCTGACTTTCAGAATATTACAGAAATTGGTAAGATTCACCAAACTAACTATACATTTGTAACAGATAATGACCTTGAAAATAGCCTGAGTTCTGAACTATTTACTCTTGTTGAAATGCTGTTCTCATGCGAAAAAAAGTTCTTGGATTATCCATAGCAATGTGTAGCCATTACTGAACCTGGTTTGGCAGATTCATATGGGATCTATTCAGTGCACTTTGGGGAAAATTTGTACTGTCTGAGACTTTGCTGCGATATTAGAATAGCAAATAAAGAGAAGAGGTAATTTCTCAGTCTAACAGAAGATTCTTCAGAAACACATTCACACTACTGTGTTAACAGGGTTCCTGCTGCTTTTAAAAATAACTATTTGGGAAACAGTAATAGAGAGTCATGAAGACAGGGAAATCAGGTTCCTCTCAGAAGAGGATGCAAGCATAATATGGTGTAGCTAATACTGCTTAATGGTGCTACACTTTATTGAGTCCTTTCTTGTAAAAGGTGTAGCGAATGTCCAAATATCATCTTTAATATTCACATCGGGTTCAAGAAAATTTTCTAATGTGTTTACAGGCTTGTAAATCACATATGAACAAGAAAGCTAATGTAGCTTATGTAAGCTATAGATTCAACTGTAGGAAACATGAAACAAAGAAAAATGTTTGTTTCCTTGTGCAGCTTCATTTCTTGTGAGGCTAGCAGTGTGATGATTCTTGTGTATGTCTTTCTCCAGCTCAAATATTTGTCTAAATTTATACTCAGATTAATTATATACCTCTGTATATAAGGGTATTTCTGAATCAAATCTGCTCCAGGTTTCAGGAAATGTTCTAGGTATCGGTGAACACAACCTTACTGGTTCAATAAAGAAATAAAACTAGTAAAAGGGGGGAAATACATCACAGATGTGGCTCTCCGCTACTTATACAGCAGAGCTATATCCTTGATACTTTTGTTGTTGTGAGTTAATCAAAGCCCTTAGTCGCACTCTTTCAAGGCTTTACAGCATAGCAGGCAAACAGAATTTTGTCAGGCTGAAAGAAAAAAGATGTGATGATAGTGGGACAGTGTCAAATCAAAAGCTAAATGAGGATGGGAGTGTGGTGGAATGTGGAAGGGAAGACAACAGATCTCTCTGCTTCCTGGCTAAAGGGAACCGTTGGTTAAGGAGGAATGGATATTGGGTTCACAGATCTAAAGACATCAGTAGAGTGACGGGCAAATACAGCCCCTGGTGGTACAGAGAGGAGATCATAGGCATGCATGCACATGGCAGCCAAGGGGCCTTGCATTGGCTGTAATGGGGTTAGTGAATAAAAACTTTGGACCTCACTGGAAGGTGGATAGAATGGGTTCCCTCGAGGTGGATAGACTAGTGTCTCTTTTGGGGCTAACTAAACACTGGTTCTGGTTTAACCTGACAGGTGGCTAAACAGCTGCTCAATTCACTCCCTCCCACACTAGGATGGGGGAAAGAATTGAAAAAAAAAACAATATAAAATTCATGGCTTGAGATAAAAACAGTTTAATAGGGAAAATAATGATGACGATGATGATAATAATGATAATGTTCAAATAATTAGAGTATACAAAACAAGTGGGGCACGATGCCGCAATGCTCACCACCTGCTGACTGATGCCCAGCCAGTTCCTGAGCAGAGGCCCCAAGGCAGTTTTCCTCCTAGTTTATATACTAAGCATGATGCCATATGGTATGGAATGTCCCTTTGGCCAGTTTGGGTCAGCTGCCCCAGCTGCGTCCCCTCCCAGCTTCTTGTGTCCCCAGCATCCTTGCTGATGGGGTATGGTGGGAAGCTGAAAAGTGCATGGTTTAGTGTAAACACTGCTCAGCAATAACTAAAACACCAGCGTGTTATCAACATTATTCTCATCCTAAACCAAAACACAGCATTGTACCAGCTGCTAGGAAGAAAACTGTATCCCAGCTTAAACCAGGAAAATAGGGTTATGAGACAACCTAGAAGACAGACCCAAGCAAAGGTCTTTTCTTATATTTCGCACACACTGCTGGCTTGTTTAACTGTATGCTAACACAAGGGCAGAAAGCTTTGGTGTAGAAAAATAAGTCTCTGAGAGAGAGTGTAACTAATTGATTTGATTGTGTATCTGCAATGTGATTTGGTCCTGTTGTTTCACCAGCTTATGTGAAAGCTGTACTAGAAATGAAAAAACCCTGAAGCGTAACCAGTGTTCTCCAAGATGGAGGGAATTAGAATTTTTTTTCCCCCCACAGAAATTTAAAACCCATGTTCTCCTATCAAAAAGATTGCTGGGCTGGTGTTATTCAGATGAATGCCATATGGATCTGGACAAATCTTTGAATTATTTTAATCCCATGAAACATTTTCTGTGAAAGCAGATAAAATTCTTCCACATGCCTAACACTGTTTAAAGTCTAAAACGTGATTTTTGTTCATATTATCTACATGAAATTTCATAAGAGAAACATTACTTGTCAGCAACAGCAACTTCAATATCACATACATAATAATTTCACTCTTTATTCTCTCATACAAAAATAGAGATTATTCTAGGTTTAGAAAAATGGATTCTTAATTTATTATTTTTTGAAACTGTTGTTACAGTGGGTGTCATGTGGGTATTCGTGTTACTGGATTCATTTTCTTCCTAGATTGTCATAATGGGGTTCAGCTGGAGTGATACTAAAATGCTGAGTTGTGTTCGATAGTCAGAAAGTAAGTGTATAGCTAAAACATCGTTTCACTGATGCGAATGAGGCAAAATGTTCTTTTCTACACTTGTCAGAGGACACTGCAAAAGAACTTGATTTTACCAACTTTGAAGGACTGACTGATGCATTACATTCTGTGAGTTTATTTGTTATGATGTCTTCTGACAATATAATTATAAATTTACTTCCCAAAATGCTATTCTCGATTATTGAAAATTGAGCTGGAAAACTACCAGATATCTTATTGTGCAGTTGGCATCCAGAATAAGGCACCTTGAACCAATAGCACATTTTTAAATTTAGATACCAGGTAAGTGATTGGGTGAACACTGAACGTGGCAGATCTGGAAAACTCCAGATGTGCACATCAAGTTCTGCATGGCATGATTTCCATCGTTTTGCTCACTCACAGAGATGTGCCAAAAACTTGGAGAGGTGCCTGCAGATCACTATAACAAACCTTGAGCCCTTTAATGTTTAAGGATATTAGAAAGAAGAGATGTAGCATTTTAATAATAATAATAANTTATAATAATAATAATAATAATAATAATAATAATAATAATAATAATAATAATAATAATAATAATAATAATAATAATAATAAATCTATGTGGTTTTTTAGCTATAAAATATGTAGACAGCCAAAAGCTTTCTTAGAAGAGCTGATATCTGTGTTCTAATTCCCAGTAAATTGACTGCATTCACAGGTTTATGCTCTTCGCGAATGAAGCATTTTACTCCTTTAACTAATGAGCAAGCATCTTTAGTAAACATGTGTAAATACTTGGGGGGCATGTTCCTAAGTTTTATCTTTCCGTTTGTGCATGATGGCAGCAACTGAAGAAAACAACCAATTTGTTGCCGTGTTTGCTTTCCTGATAATTCAAGCTTACTAGTACCCCCAATTACAAAGTGGTACTGATACATTAATCCCTCTGAACAGGAAAGAGACCTGTAATGTAATTTAAGGAGAATGTACTCTAGTCCCATTTTGAATTGATCCTGCTTTTCCTATCACAAACAATCACAAGTGTTGAAAGTATAAAGAATTTGTGAAATTAGAGATAAATTAATCAGGATATATTTTCTTTCTGTGAAATACCAGGAATGTTAGAGAAACTGCCTTGCTTTGTTAAAGCGCTACTACGATTTTCGGCAGAAATACAGGGCAAGTACAAATATATTGATTGGAATTCATTTTAGAGCATTAACTACTGCATGTGCTACTTCAGCTTTCAGCACAGATTTAGAAATAGAAACAGCAGAGAGACCAGTACAGAAAAGCTACACCTAATTTGTCTTTGTCTCATGTGGTGTAGATCAGGAGTAGTTTCTACAAGGTTCATGAAGTTCCAGTATTTTAAAAGGTACCATAAATGAGATCAGGACTTGCTCCATTGTATATCATGTAAGAAGAGCAAAGAGCTTAAATGAAAGAAAAACCACGGCTGCCCTAGAGAGAATAAAAAGTACTTATGTGTTTATTACATTTATTTTATTAATGTTGTGTATATTTTATTACAATTTTAATAAAAGTATCCAAATAGCCAAGGAAAAAGAAAAAAAAGAACCAATCATACACATGTTTAGCATGGACAAGTTATTTTTGCGAGAAGATTCATGGCAGACTGTATAATTTCTCTAAGTACTTCACCTGTGACACTATAAATAATACATATTTATTTAAGTAGAGCTATTATAGGCCACTATTTATGTTGTACATAATTTATAGACAGTGGTCTCCTAACACGTGTAGATAATGTTCTCCTTAAAAAAAAAAATCAGAATAAAATAATCTTAAAGAAATGAAGCAGTTAGTTAAGCTGAATTGAATCAAAACCTGCATTTTGAATGCACAGATTGATGACTGCTTTTTTAAAGAACAGTATTAACTTCCCTTTTCCAACCTGTGAACCTTAGTGTTATAATAATATTTTTTAAGAATTGGCATGAAACGTTAGATAACAACAGAAAATATAAGTGCCTGAACAGAAGTCTGATTACTGCTGAAACTTGAGAGATCCTGCTTGTATTTCAGATGATGTTCAGGTCTCTAGCTAGAAATACGTCTGTAGAATTTGCGTACATTTTTATGCAGGTGGAATGGAAACCTGACCCAAATTACACTGAAGTTGTAAGGTCATCTTTGCATCTGTGACTAAACTCAGGTAGGAAATTGTTTGGGAATTCTGTGTTCATGTTTCCTTGGGGAAGAATCCTATTAAGAATATCTTAGCCACTGTGCAGCCTGTAATAGCAGTATTTATTGACATCCAGAAGGACAGTGATTTCCTCCTGAGACAGCAGAAGAGCCTTTATATTGTAAATCTGTTGTAACTTTCTAATTTCATGTGTGAACACATTCCTCCATGTCTCATCTTTTCCAGGACAGTTTGGAAAATGACTTGTATCGGTAATAAAATTTCCTGTTCCCTATATATGTGTTTTTATAGATGATTGTCTACGCCAAGGTCTGGGTTTTTGCTATTTCAGACTGATGTTTACTATACCTTTTTCTGGTTTTAGAAAGATACTAGAGGTTGCATTGGGCGGAGCGTGTTGCACACAGGGCATCGGATAGAAACAGTAACATTTTTAAGTTCTTTCGGTATATTTTCTCTCCCCCACAGTTACACTGTGTTTTTAAACTCCTGAGTGCTGTATATTTTTGTCTATGTTGACTCGAGTCTGGATAAAGGTATATAGAAGCTTTCTTTTTATAGCAGCAGCTCTGTTTTGCCAGGTTAAGCAACAGAATAGCATTGCAATCTTTTTAGTGAGCGTGAACTGTGTGTTATTTATTAAAGGACCAATCCAAAGTTTTCTTGAGTTAAAGATTCCCGTTGACTTTGTCAGTTTTGGCTTGGACTCCAATGGCTGTTCTATATACTTTCATTAGGAGGATTAAAATGTACTCTTTCATTAGTTAAGTGCAAAGTGAATTTCAAATGAGTCAGAATATATTTAAGGTATAACTGTCAAATCATTGGTATTGACTTAGACACTGTTAAACAGGGGCAGTGCTAACACACAAGGGTTTATTCTTTGTTACAACTTGCTTATAACCCCCATTGATGATAATGGGAATTACAGGCGTGTCCTGAAGGGAATGTGCCCTTTGTAAATTCCCTATAAGCCTCAGATTAAGGAGCCACAGTTCTGTGAGAGTTCAAATACTTTTTGTGTGTAGATGAAACTTTGTGAGCTCTCCTGTGTCCTTTCTTAGCAGTTCTTGGAAGGTAGATCTTTCAGAAAGAAATACATCCCAGAGCTGTTGTCTTGTCTTTCCTTATCTGACAGGGAAGATGCCAAGAAACTGTACTGGGAAATAGGCATGCTTTTGTCCAAAGTGTGCAGCAAGAAAAGTTAATAGTTTGTACAGGGCCATGACTGGTGTTACAAATTTCTAGTGTAACAAGGAAAGGTTTGCACAGAACTGGTAGGAAAATAAAACATGTAATTTTTCTTTTTTATGTACTGATAGTGTATAAGTCAGAAACTAAAAGGATTATCAGAATAGGATATAAACAAAATACTGTAGTAACTTCTGTAACTATTCATATTTTCACGGGAGTTAATGAGGATGCACACTTTAGTCTTTCTGAAGTAACTCACTGCCTTTGCCCGGTGTACTCTTACGTGAACCATTTCATTCCCCAGGTCCTATGCTTGCTATCCAGATCAGAAGGTTATATGTTTACTATATTTCCAGGCATTTTCAGTTCACACAGCACTGTAAAAAACAGTGTGAGATAGCATGAAGTTTGCCATCTACATGTCCATTTGCCTTCTTTCAGAGCGTTACTGCTCTAATGGGACTTGAAGGGGGCACCCAACATGGGGAACATGTGGAATAGGAACCTGCTGGTCACCTCAGCTTTTTCCTACACTTCTTGCTTCTTAAAGTCTTCTCGTGCTAGTGCTAGTATCATTTTCTCTCTCTTCCATTCTTCTCTACTTGTAGGTTTGGGGCTTGATTCAGTGTTTGCTTCTGTCTCAGCCCTACTGCTTATCCTAAACTTAGCAAGTTTCTCCCTTCATCTTCTGCATATATCTGGTAACACTAAAAATTGTTAGGCACCTCATTCTGGTTTCAAAACTCTCTGACAATTAAAAAAACAAACAAACAAACAAAACCACAAAAAAACACCCAACCAAACAACAACAACATAAGCAAACAAACAAAAAACAACCAAAAAACTTTGCAGGGGGAACATATAGGACTGGAAAACTGCTGATTCCTCCTTTTTGGCACTGGTAGCACACCCATAGAAGCACACCCATAGCCCTTACTCTGCCAGGAGAAGAAGGTATTGCTTTTGTTGTTGTTCTGCAAATCTTAGGAGAGGAAAGTGCTGAATTAGGATACCCTGTCTCTTGGGTCACTGTTGTACTGAGTAAGTTGTATCAAATGGCACTCTAATCTCTCTTTGTACTTTTAAGATGAACTTTCTGTCAGAGCCCTGTGGGCATTAACCAGCTTCGCTGTCCCTGCCCTGGCAACACCACCCACTCACAGGCACAGGATGCCATTCTGCTCCAGCCAGGGCCTTTGTTCTTGTCCCAGTGCTTCCACAGAACTGCCCGCCCCTCATCCTGTCCCCAGGCACTTTCCTTTCTCACACCAGTTATGGACATGGCTTAATGCTCTGCCCTGGCCAATGCTCTCTGGCCCTGCAACCAGCACCTGAGTGTCCTGGCCACCTGTCTCCAGCTGTGACTGTGCTGTTGGGTGAGGTGATGGCCTGGCCACCTGCCTTGGGGAACGCAGCCCTGCTCCTGCTGCCTCCCCACACGCTTCATCCTGCATTCTCTAGCAGATCCCCTGCTGAAAACTTGAATCTTGATCTGTATGATGAACATGCACCTCCGGCCCCTGATCAGGTATTGAAGCCTGTCTTGATTTCCAACACACCCAGGTCGCTCTCAGGTTCCTCCTTACCTCCTCCTTGCTTTGCACAAAAGGATGGCTCCTGAATTTTCTGGTACATCCTTAGTATTCAACTTTTTGAATCTGTCTTGGAAGCTAGGCAATAAAATCTGTGTACCTGCATCCCCCTTGTGAATCTAGATATTTGTTCTGGGTCCTATTTGAACAATTTTGTCTTGAAGAAAGCCAAAACAGGTCGATGAGCTAGTCCAATGCAGTCTATCCTGTAATGATGTTACTTCGCAGGCTTGGTTCTCCCTGAATCTCTCCAATCTGTCACTCTCTACCAAGAGCTACTTCTGAGATCTTTCAGACTACTGAAAAAAATAACATATAAATGTATTTACTAAAAAAAAAACCTGTTCAAATTCTTGTCCCTCAATAGACATGATTCAAATAAAGAGCATCCTGCCAGACCAGATACAAACAATATGACAAAAAAAAAATTTATATATATATATATATTTTGGAAAATCACTTACTTTGTCAAAAAAGTATACCAAGCAAAACTGCTCGCTTTTAAACCCTATGAAAAGGATTAATACTTTATAATTAAACATATCCAAAATTTTTTTAAAAAATGCCAGTAAACAAATAAAAAAGTGAATGAAACAAATGTTGGTGTTCACAAAATTGTGAAAGTTAACCATCCAATATCAGTGTACCAGAAGAGAGATAATATGTATCTGTGAGGATGTGGTTTTCAGCATTTTGTGAGCATAATACCTACATTAATTTAAACCCAATATTTTTTCATAAATTCAGTGTTTCTCTACAGAATGTTTAGTTTTTCTTTTTTTTTCTTTTTTTTTTTTTAAGTAAGTAAAGCACAATCCAAACCCTGTAAACATTTCCCCATCTGTTAGTGGGACTTTTTCAGATGAGTTTTAACTTAAAATATAGTTTCAGGGGAATTGCTACCATTTGTCTGACTTGTCATGACATTTTAGTGATTAAGAGTTTTTGTTTTGGAGACAAATGAAAATCAACCAAGTAGAATCACTTTGCATATTCTGAGTCACTCTGCCCTTTGCTGTGTGAGGACAAACTAGTTTCACTGTTCTGTGCAGTCTCAGTACAATAAAGTCTACTGTTAGAACAGTCTTTTGAACTTAGTTGATGCCAAGTGGTGAAATGACTCAAATACCAATAAGCTTATGCAGAAATGTTGGCAGGCCAGCTCCAAATGACCAGCATTGTTCTGCTGAAAGTGTTCCCATGAAGCCGGTGAACTTGCCAGTGCCACACTGGATGCATTTTTACTGAAGTACGTGTGTATACAAAGAATTATTTTTCCCCTCTTTGCCACTTACATATAATTGAAGCGGAGATGGACTTCTTACAATGTGGAGGATTCTTTAGAGTTCCTACATACTGCGTCATCTAATTCATCATGGAATTTGTTTGGCGATTCCTCCCACATGACATCTTGCTCGACCTAAAAGAAAAAAGAAGCATGCTGCCAACATAATTATCCTTTATTTCCTGGTGCAATAATTTTAAAAAGGGAGTTGACACTTTCTGTAGGCTTTCTGAAGGGAAAATAATTATATCACACACTCAAAATTAAATCCTCTTTCGAGTTTCTTATTAATTAACATCTCTATTTTGTGAGGAAAAATACTGTAATAGAGCAAATGGAACTCGTATTGAGTACTATTCTTACAACAAAGTTATAAATCATATTTTCTGTGAGTTTTGAGTTTTTAAATTAGATTAGGTTTGTCTTTTTTTTTCTTTACTGCGTGGGTTTTCCTGAACACAAAAAGGATTACATTCATGTCTTTTGGAAATATGCTTCTATGTTCACCATTCAGTTACTCATAAAAATGAGGTTTATTTCCCTGAATGCTCCTTGATTAGTGGACTTAAAGCCAGATAGGATTTTAATACTGATGAGAAAATGTGAAATGCTCAGAGAATGATTACTTGCATAGATTTTGATGTTTTCAAGGAAAAATTGTGACTTTAGGAAATCAAATAAGAAAAGATATTGAAAACAGTATCAGAAGCCATAGAGTATTAGAAAATAAGCCACTCATAATTCTGCTTCTATATCAGCAAAAAAAATAAACCAGATATGTGAGAATTTTAAAAATACCATATAGTAAATAAAAAGGAAGTTAGTAATTTAATATAAAAGTAAAATTCATAAGGCTTTTTTAATTATTAGTATAACCTATAGATTAAAAATTATAATTTTTAGAAAAGCTTTAAGCATCTAACACTTGTTGAAAGTGTCCAGGGTCTGTAGAAAGCCAGTGAAAAAATTAAGTTACTCGTTTCCTACAGGACTTCTGAAAAGTGATATGCAGGTTCCTCAGTTAGGCTTGCGAAACCCTTTGATCCCAAAAGTGGTTTGAGGGAGACTAGTCCTGATGTGGGATGAGTTAAACACAAGTTATATTCATGATAGGATAAAGGTAGAAGAATTTCCCAAGTTGGTTTTCAGTTATAATAAATTTAAATAGGTCCACCTGCAAATACCTTTTTTGATATGATTATAAATTAATGTTTCTTATATTCACCACTTTTTTAATAAACATCCCATCGAAACAATATATCAAAAGTGAAAGTAGAGACCTTTTCTCCTTCACTACCGCTATTTTAATCTTTTGGTCCCTTTTTTTTCTTTTTCTAAAATTCCCATTGAAATATTTTGAATTAAAGAAAAAAAAATCCTTCAGGCAGCTATTTTTCCCTATTTTTTGATCCCTTGATTTCAAAAAAACTGTATTAGGTAAGGATCAAGGCTTTTACCGAGAGTGTTACCAGTAGTCTGTCTGTTATACAAACCTGAAGCGATTAGATAAATTCATCCTCTGGAAAGGACCAAGAAGCAAGATGCAGACTTAACAACCAAGTGGCAGAGAACTCACAAGCTGGATCACAAGGTTCGACTCTTCCATGCAGTTTGTCCTAACAGTGCAAATAATACAAGTAAAATTTCAGGACTTTTTTTCAAGTGGATGACAGAAATCCAAAACCTTCTTTTCTCTTTTCGTGTTACTGAAATCCCCGAAAGTTAAGTTACTTTCTCCTCAGAAACCAGCTGATATGCTGTATCCAGTAGCAAACTAAAAAAAATAAAAATGGAAAAAAATGCTTGTTCAGAACCAGTGCTTAGGGGTTTGCTTATAGGTGTCATTGTGTCTCACATCCCTGCTGTGAAAATCAGCTTGCATTTGAATGTGCATCTTGACCCATAAATGTCACCCTGGTCCACTGAGCATCTTGACTTCAACATTTCCTGTTGTAAAATGGACAATGGGATAACACTTCTTTTTCTGAAGGAGGGACCTGTGACAATGTGTGCATGTGTGCAGTCAGGAGAAACTGCAGCACTCGGGATTTAAAAGCATGTCATCAGCCACTGAGCGGGAGATCACAGGAGAACGAAGTTGCTGGACAGTTTTTCAAAAACACAAGGATTATCATTTCTGTTTCCAAGCCACTTCTCCTTTTCACAGCCCTGAATCCTTCTTGGCTTCTCTCCATCAATGGCTCAACGATGTGCCCCATACTAGAGCAAGTCCAGCTGTGTGATACAGCAAGTGCCTTCGAACAATAAAGTAAGAAAACGCTGCCATTCCTGCGCACGCATTGTTTATGTTGCTAGCCTTTTCTAAATTACATGCATTTTCTAATATAAAACATCTTAACATCATGCTCAGAAATTGAGAATGCACCGAGAGGTTCATGTAGAATAAAAGTATTTCCAGTTTTACAATCTCTTGATGATTGTATAAGAGTTTCCATTTTTTTTTAAGGAAAACATATTTTTGCTACAGAGGATATCCACAAGTCAAGTTATGTTTTTTTATGGCATTGCTTCACAACCAGAAAGAAGCACACCTCAATCAGATTGCAGCCTCAGTCCTTCGGCTTAAAGACAAAATGCATAATTATGTTATTGTAGGAGACAGAACTTCCGGCATACCTACTTGAAATTTAGGACTTACAATAGTATTTGTATACATTCCTGAAGACATGGGCAGGGTACAGTAGTTATGAAAATGTCGATGAGTATGCTTTTAGAAACTACATTTATCTCTAATTTTAATTAAATTATTCAAAGAATATTATTGGCTTTTCAAAATCATGTAGAATTATTTAACAGTCATTTAACTATATCCATTGCTTACATACCAGTTTTCACCCCACTGCCTCAAAGATTACATTTTTTAATCATGAAGAATGATCATGAAGATCAAAACATAGGTGTTTTTTCCTTCAAAACACAACACATATGGTTTGATTTTAAAAGTACCAAAGGGTGTCCCCATCTTATGCATGTCTGCTTATGTATAGATAACAACCTGAATGTTTTCAAATATTTTCTTGTACTAGAAACTCATTTTATATTATTTTGAGTAACCTTTTCTCCATGATCAGTATTATAAACAAAAGAGGATTTGAATATGTGCACAGGGAAAATATTTATTATTTGAATATGCATCATAAGTACAATATCTGGTGTTTTCCCAAATGTCTTTATTGGGACAGCAAGGTTAGAACCTGATAGGAAACCTGATACAAATATCATCTCTTACCAGAATCTAAAATGCGATGATTAACACTAGTACTTTATGCTCTGAGACATTTTCACGGATATTCACCAAAGCAGTACTGAAGTGTTTGATAGATCTCATTAGAGCACTTTGATGTCTCCAATCTTCATATTCAGAAGTAAAAAACCCAGATTAGGATACAGTTGCTTAGATGGAGATGGGGAAAGATATTAGGGAAAAATGGCACTGTTTATAGCTGGTTAGAAAAACCCACATTCAGTGAGGGAAACTGAAAGATGTGATTTTAACTGTATACAAGGTTTTAAACTACTAATTGTATTTTCATAACATGTATAGTTATATTTGGCTATATTCATACTCATTTAAAGAATATTGCTCATTCAGATTCAGAGAAATTAATCAGAAAAAGAAAGACAAAATACCTATAAAGAGAAAGGAAATAATTTACCAAGAATCACCAAAAAGTTACTAGATCTTGTGATTCATGTGTTGTATAAAAACCAATCTTTTGTGGGCTGGGAGTTATAGGAATTGGAGGTAGAATATGCAGCATGGCATAGTGTCTTTTTGCCATTAGTTATTTTGCATCTGAACTTAATTAAAGAAGCGACAGAGGACTGCAGACCTTTTGTTTAACTGCAACAAAATTTGCAGGTTTTAAATCCTTTCAAAATAAATTATATTACCTTTTTAATTGTGCTTATTCCCTAAAAGCTATACAGTCCTACAAGCACATTTCTTTCCTTTGACTGCTTTATTTTGTAGTTTTGCCTACTGAATAGGCATCCTAAATGTAATCATTGCAATACAGAATCTGAAAAACAGGTGTCAAATTATTGAAGAAAATACTTGGGTTTGTCACAGTTATTTCCACAAATAAAACTAAAGCTCCTTTTTAAAAGTGAACATAAATGCAAGTCTCCAGAACTTGCAGAACTTCTAGTAAGTTGTAGAGTGCCTACAGTGGTGTAAAAAAAAAAAAAACAAAACTAAAACTTATGTGGCAGGTAATTAATGTATAAACAATGGATTCTAGACTACTGAGTCTTAATAAAGACAATGTGTTTCCTAAATGCGACTGTTAATATCTTTTTTAAATGTTAGTTGCACTTTTTTATTTTTCCCTTTTGATATGGTAGGATGATTGGGTTCCTTAGATATATTATTACAGGTGATAACTTGTAAGCAAAATGTTGTCTATCAGAATAAAAGCCTTCTGATCTATCGTAGTTCTGGAAAAATAAATAGAAATAGTCTACTTTTAAAAATACATCTACATGCGCATTTTATGTGCAATTTAACATATTTAGTACTCCACGCTCAATTCATTCTCTTGAAAGTTTCACTTCAAAACAACTTCATTGTTTTAAGTGACTAAATTAAAGCTTTTTAGTGTTTCCTGCAATCTCCCAAAGCAGAAATAAAATCAGTTTTAATTTATTTTATTTGCATACACTGTGGATATAATTATTGCTGCGGAGTCTTTTTAATTGTTTTCAACTAGGTGCTTGTCTTTAAGTTGAAATAGACTTCTAATTCTACATTGTTGATATTCCCTTGTTAATTTTGACAAAGAATCATAAATCCAGGTATTTAGGCTTATTGAATTTTGAAATGAGGTGATTAGTTGGAACATGGATGAATGAACTGATGCAAAGCAAAATGAATTTTGTGATTTACTGTCATTTACAAGTTCCTTTGGAACTGTTATGCACAAATTGTAAAATGTATTAGGAGGTAGGATATCACAGTTATAATCAACAATGTAAAATTTTCTCAAACAGTAGTATTCAGGCAACCACCCAAAAGGAGTAATTGTTGAATATGTGTTTGTTATACGCAGTTAGTTTTCATTATAGATCATGCTTTTCCACTCCAACATTTCTGTAAGCAGGAAGTTATCTAAATAGACTTCCAGCACCAGTCAACTTCCAAAGCTGTTACCATTATAATATGCTTTAAAATATTAATGTATATTAGAAGAGGCATATTTAGGATGAAATATCCCATTTAGCATTTTTTTACTTAAAATTTATCATGGTTATTAAGCTGAAGGTAACAGCAAACTATAATAACGTATTCCCTTGTTCTCTGGTCATCTGTATTTCTATTATTGTGGGGTTTGGGGGGGGGTTAGTAGTTTAAATGAAGTAGTTTTTAAACGAAAAGACTAGAGATTCAATAATTTTGCCTGTGTGGTACAAATGCTAAGACATGAAAGTATGAAGTAAACCATGGAGGCATTGTGGGTTTTATTTCCAATTAAATACAGACGTGAATTATTAGAAAAGAAATAAATAACCTAGATATACATTCAGAAACTAAAGATCGAAAGCCACAGACCTTGATCTCTACAGCTTTGCAATTTTAATTTTAGGCACATTCGGAACATAAAGGACTTCAAGAGATAAGAGCCACAATAACAATTTCTCTTCATTTAAATTACAATTAGAAGACCAAAACTTTCCCTGTAACTTGAATGAATTTCTGCAGGCCTCTAGAAAGGCAAATTATGAGAACCCTGTGCAGTGGTTCTCCTGTGCTGGTGCAGGAAAACTTAAAATCAGGCTCTGCCTATTCTTCTAAGACCTGGGTTCCTGTCTGCTCTAAAGTGGGAAGTGCAAGAGCTACGTGCTTTCTTACTTCTCTAAGCCCTGCACCCACATCAAGGTTTGGGCAAATCATTCCAAATTTGCAGCCTCTTTTCTTTTTTCCTGTAAGCCAAATAACTCTAGAAGAAATTTTATGGAGTAAATATAATCCAGAAAAATAGTAAAGACCTCAGAATCTTGATATGCAACCTTTTCTAATGAATTTCTCCAGACATTTTAAAACCATTTGCAAGAAGCCTTCTATTTTATATTTTATTCCTTTTGTTGAATGGAAGTCCCATACAACCATTTGACCACCGTAGGCTAATTTAAAAAGGTTTTATAGTAATCTTTGTGCTTATGAAAAGATATAAATATTTCCTTCCAAAAGCAAAAGTAAAATCTTTTAATTTAATATCCTAGTTTTGAGGCCTTATGGAAAAAAAAGTTCTTCTTTTGCCATATATAATGTTTCTAATTCCGCATTTGCTCTCTTGCTTTTTTTGTTACCTTTTTTTTTTTAGTATTGTCTTGATACATCTGTCATAAAACACTAAATGTGGCATGGATGCAGAGCAATCTCTGGATGTAGCATGTTCTGAGTCTTACATTGTCTTCTGGTATGAAAGATAATTACAAGGTGATCTTCCTACTTACAAACCATAATATCTGCTCTCAGTTCTTTGCTCTGCTACTGAAAACACAGAGAAGCCAAATCTTACGGCACAAAATTTTTCTTCTGAATGGCTCCATCCCTTATCCTTGAATAAAAAAATCACAGAATCATTAAGGATGTAAAAGACCTCCAAGATCATCAAGTCCAACCTTTGGCCTTATGCCACTATGGCTAAACCGTGTTGTGAAGTGCCACATCCGCTGGTTTTCTGAGCATGTCCATGGTGGCTCCACTTCTTCCCTCAGCATCCTGTTTCAATGCTTAACCACTCTTTCAGTGAACCAATTTTTCCTAATATTGAGCCTTAACCACCCGTGGCAGAACTTGAGGCTGTTTCCTCTTGTCCTATTACTAGTTTCCGGGAGAAAAGACCAACCCCTGCCTAGCCACATCCTTCTTTCAGGTAGTTGTAGAGGTTGAGGGAAATAAATTCCTTAGCTCTGTCTGAGATGGGACCAGTGACACAGCCTCAGGTCTGTGACTCACATATGCTCATTAATTAATGTGACTGTAAATAATATTGGCTTGCATCTGTGCCACCCTTACTCCCATCCTGGTAATTTATGGAGACATTGCAGATGGTGGCAGGGTTGTTTCTGTTTGAAAAGTAGAGAGGAATCATGATAGACTAGTACAAATAAAGTATGTGGTACAATGCTGGGAGTTTTACTGGACATACTGTTAGGACTTTGTTTTGTCCTGCTTTTTTATGAACCACGTGATGAACTTCACTTAACCTGCAGCCTACTGCGTGTATTAATATGGATTCTGGTTGAACAAACCATGCATTTTTATACACCTTTACAGCAAACAATGTTCTGTTGCAAATGGCTATTCACATACTTTGCATTCTTCCATTTCTGGTGTTACATCTTCACAATTTTATATTTAATTAAAGTTCGTGGCAGGAGACTTACTGTGTCAGTATAAGAAATGTGATGATGTTTCTGCCTGATTAAATGATCAAATATATTTCCCACAGAGAACAAAGATGCATTTATGGGTGTGAGAGCAATTATTCATAATCTTGAAACTTTTTTTAAAATTTTATTTCTCCTCATGTCAGTGTTGATGTGTTTTTTACTTCAATGTTACTTCAAGATCTGATTTCAAGCTTCCATTCTCAATTTCACTTTGTCACATTTACCTACACTAACGGGTAGCTAATATGAGTCAATACTATAACAGAAGAAATGTTTAATCCCACTGGTGGTTTTACTTTATAGCTATTTACCTTGAGGCTTACCTCACATTTACACGACTTTACTACAAGTGGTCTGATGCTCATTCAGTTATTTACATGGAAAACTTCAGAGCTTATAACAATACTGCACACATTTACAGCAAAGTACAGGATATTGAGCCCCTCTACTGTTTAGGGGTGAAAATGCAATGTAAACATTACAGTTACTGAGCAATTATCCAGTGGTCAGTAGGGTACAAAGTTCCTTAAAAGCTGGACTCCTTGGCTTATTCAAATTTAGACTCTTAATTACCTATGTGTGAAGAAAACATGCTCTGATAAGAGTTCCAAGGTCATTTTTTAAACACCTTGACAGAAAACCATTTTTCTGGGGGGAAGGGGTTTATTCGACCTTTGTTTCAAAGGTGAAAACTGTATCATTATATTTAACTGGCTACCTGCAGTTCATTAGTGGCAGCATCATTAAGTAATACTAGAACATTTGTAGTGGCTAATCTTTCAAGCATTTAGCATTCACGATGACCTCGTTAAAAGTAACAAAGGTCAGGCTTCAGTTCAGCAGAGTCGCCCATTCACCAAGGCGACTGGCATAGCAAAGTAATCTCTGTGTGTCACTTTTCATTAATCATGCTACTTTCCTCTTCACGAAATTCCAGCAGATAATTGTTACTAAATGCGATTTGCAACACCCTGTGCTGTGGTTGAAGGACCAGAAATAGGCAAACAGATAAAAACATTGTTTAGCTTGCAGGCAGCAAGTGTTTGCTATTCAAAGGTATCAATGCATAAACATTGATTTAGCCATGAGCTGACACTTATAAAGCATTTGCTGTTTCCAGAAAGCCCTGTGGTCAGGCTAAGTAATATCCAAGGCCAAGTACTTTTACCTGTATAGCAAGGTTAGATTCTACATAATCTGTCTGATCCTGAAATAAATCAGTTTTCATAATGTTAAGCTGCTTCAGCACTGCCATAGGTCACAACAAAGTACACTAAACTAAACATTTGCACATGTGGTAGGAAATGTGTTCCCATGTAAGTTTGCTTGTGACTATATTGAATAAGTATTCGATAAAGTTAACAGTTTTATACTTTTAGTTATTCATTATTTAGTATTTATTTAATTAATACCTTTTCCATATCTCAGAAATTATTTCATGGGTCTTCTCTATGCTCTGAAATATCTAGGATAAACTTGTCTTCATTTCCATTGCACCTTGTAAACTCAGTCAAAACTGAGCAGTTTTAGAAACACACCAATGGAATTCCAGAGAAAGATATTCTTACGTGTTTGTCTTATGGCCCAAAGATGCAATTTTGTTCAACACCTGGACAGATTCTGTTCTGCCACAAAAATTAAGCTAATAGAATTTTTAGAAGTTGCTCTGATGCTCCTTAGCAAAAAGGAGAGTTTGATTGCTACTAAAGAAATAGGATTGCATTCTTGTACTTGTGCAAAATCTTGATCTTGCTGACCTGCAAGTTCAGAGAGCAAAAGCAACAGTGAAGTAAGCTATAGTTTTAGTGTGAATGTTTTAGATCCATCACCAGCATCACAGAACAACTGGTAATGAAAATGTTTTATTTACCAGTTTTTCAAATAGGTTTAACTTAAGACTTACAGAAAATATAGTAATGCAAAGTTAATCAAAGTTCAGGACTCAAACCTACTCACAGAAAATAAATTAATGCAAAGTCAATCAAAATTCAGGACTCAAACCTACTCGCATCACATCTCAAATATGTAGCAAATAAGAATTTACAGCAGTACAGTTTCTTGACTGTGGTTTCCAAAGGTGACTGGAAGCGCCTGCATTTCTTTTGAAATACCACAGAAAAATACCATTATTAGTTGCAGGCTCATTATATTTAGCTGTAAGTAGCTGTAAAGTTTAGTCAATTCATGACTGCTCGGGGTAGTAGTACAGAATAGTTCAGATAAAACAAAACTATTGACGATGTAAAAATGTACAAACTAAATTCAAAGAACACATAATGTGAGAATGGAAAAAATAATAAATGTTACTGAAGAACAAATATGATAAATTATTATGAAAAGTCTTCATTTAAATGATAAATAGGGTCTGTATGTATAGTGTGATCATTTGCCTTGAAAACAGTGCATGATGGTACCAGATCGTACATAGATCAGTGCATACCGCTTCTGATTTGAGCCTAATTTATACTGAGCAATCAGAATTGGCAATAAAATTAAACAAATCTAAAGTAACAGAGGTATGACACAAAAATGCTCTTTGATGTTAGTAACTCAAACATAAAGTAGGTTTATTTAATTTCATAGAACACAGTTTTCTCAATATGGCATTTCTAAGCGTGTTTACAATATATTCACTTGAGGAGATTTTATGTTCACCTAAGTGCCTCATTTTCTGAAAAACCTGTCCTTTTTCTAATACTGGACCATGACAGAATTTACATCTTTCCAAATGCAGTTGTGCCTGTTTTGCATTTAGTAACCCTCACCTAAAAGCCTGTTGTTTTTTTTGTTTTTTTGTTTGTTGTTTGTTTTTTGGTTTTTTTTTGTAAAATACGTTGGACAATTAGTTTCTATTCATGCCTATGAATTTCTATGACATTCCCTCTCAGCCATCTCTTTTCCAGCCTGAGACGTCCTGGTTTACTAAGTAATTTCTTGCGTGGAAGCATTCATTCTTGAATAGTGTCCAAATGGGATACTGTTGCAGTATTTAATTCCAAGTTAAGTGCCATCTGCTAGTAGAATATTCTCTGCCAACATTTCTCTCCACCACTTAATAAGAAAGGTAGTACTGTCTAAAACCAAGAATGGGTTCTCAGGTACTTTCTAGTATATGTCTCTTGGCTTCTCCAGCAACTGGTAAATTCAGTTTTATTCAAAGGGTCTGCTCTTTGCTTTTATTTGGAGGAGTGGGGTGTTTAAGGTTTATATTTGCAGCATAGAACATTATCTCTGCTGTGCATGAACTGTTTTCAGTATTCAACCTACGGTCAAGCAGCATGAGTGACATTCAATAGAATAGTCATGCTTCTAAGAGGAATTAAATCAACAAAAATCTTACTTAGTGTAAAAGAGAGAGGCAAGATGAATTCAGAGAGTCTGGAATTCTTTTTTAAATTCATTTTATTTTTTTCTTTTTATATATTTTTTTATGAAAAACGTCTGGTAATTCTCATCTGCTAATTCTTCAGAAGTTGTTGAGGTTAAAAAAATATCCAACAGGCACCTAGGCGATAGCTGACTGAATAGTTATGCCATTCATTTATTGCTTTTGGCTTTATGGTATGTGGAAGAATGAAGGTTGGAGGTGAACTAGAAAGTGTTGTCTTTCATAATGGCTTCCAGCATAGATTTCCTAAGGCTAATTTAAGGCATCCTTATCTAAACTGAAGCATTTGTATGACTGCCTACATCAGCCAGGTCCAGTGTGCTATTTGCAGTTTATAAATATCTATGCAAATGCATACAGTTCTGCAGAACTGAGCTTTTTCCCAGATAAAAATGCAAATTACAAAAGTATGGTACCTTTAACTAGTATAATATAGCAGATTGAGTCTGTTTTACATGGTACGTCTTGCCATAGATTGCTTTAGAAACTCAAATTCTCCATGGTTCCAAAAACCTTCTGTAACTTGCAGAAGGCTGGGAGCATCTTATAGGATAGCATTCCAATGTTCTCACTCCGCAGCTCTTCCATTCTTGGAAGCAGGCTTCATGATCAGCCTTCCTTAGAAGACTTTTACAAGAGATGTAATACGGTAATGAATGATGTGAATTCATTTTTGCAGTGCTGATTTTTCTCCTTCATAGGTACAGCTGTCGCTATCAAAATTGCATTTCATGCTTCCCCTTCTTGAACAATCAGAGAATGCTACTTGTTAGTAACGCCAAATATTAACATTCCTGTAATACGATGGAATCTGAGGGTATATAATAGGTTGACTTTGGAGACTAACTTTTAAAGTTTCTAATGGTACAGAAGTTTTAGGTCAGAATGCAGGACAGGGTAGTAAGTGAAAAAATTGCCAAGCCTGTGGAACACAACTGACACGTTAGGGAAAGTTTTATCTGGATTGTTTCCTGGTGACAGGAGCAATTTTTATCTGAGAGGAGTTACAAAGAAATATTTTTAAAACAGAAATAGTGTGAGGATTTTGGGAAGGTGTAAAATGGACAAGTGAATAGATTATATATAAGGAGATCTGGAGGGTGCCAAGCGTCAAATATGTGCTCAGACAGAAAACACATGGCATAGTTTTAGTGCTTAAAAAGAGGGTTGGGATGCCTGAAATGAATTTACATTTTCAGAATGGCAGTGATACTACATCCAGGTGGATATTTAAATAAGATAGGGATAATTGAAAATTTTAGTTGTTTCTTCAGAATTTATTAAATAGTTCTCTAAAATTGCTCATATTTGGAGATCCATGTGTTTCAGTAGGAACTCTGTTTGTGCAGTATTTTGCATTATTTTTGTTGTCCCTCTGTCCTGACAAGGTAAATCTTTCTCAGAAAACCATAACAAAAGAGGAAGAAAAATTTCAACAGAGATAGCTTGGCATTTGCAAAAGCTGGAACAAAGTGGCTGTGTGTACTTAGTGCTATACAAGTGTCAGAGATGCTATTCCAAAACTTCTATAATGCACACTGGAAATCCTAGCTTTGAATTTACTGATTGTACTGCTGCAACCCTATGTAGACTGATGGCCACGAACAAGGAAGATAGGCTATAAATACACAAATATAATTTTGTTTATTATTCTTCTGCTAATTAGTAAATGCAGGGAAAAATCATAAAATTAATTAAAATTAAGATTTATAAGTAACTGGATCAAACTAAAACTCATTTTTAGCCACATATGACCCCTTGACATTCTTTTAAAAGAAAAAGATAAAAAAAATTGTGGTGAATTGTCAAGGACCTGGAAAATAAATCCTTGGACTACAAACTTTTCTGGTTAGATTCAAAGAAAAGAACTGCGGAAGACTATGCAATTTCTCTCAAGGCTTCTGGTTTTGAATGCATTTTGAACAGAAAATCAGTTTGCTTTACTCCAAGGAGGGAATTGTGGGTATGATCCACAGAAGGAAATTATGACCACAGTGTTGGTGGAAATGGTAGATGGAAAGTGATTTTTCAAGGTTAATATGTTCTTGTGTTTTTGATTCAGAAATTCAGAGGCAGAAATCTCTTTTTTAATTGTTCAATAGCACCTGTTCAAAATAAAAGTAGTTATGCTCATGATCGAGAATTTCTAACAAACAAACATTTTTTCTATTAAATTTTAATAGCTACATTTGTTTTAAAGGGGAACAACATGGGGAATATTCTATTTCTATTCTCACTAGATGCTATAATCAAAGATTTTAATAAGTATTTGGATAAGCATTGCATTTTAGTATAAGAAATAATTTCTATAGGGAAAGTGAAAACAAGATTGATGATTCTTTTTTTGTCTACTTTTTTTTGCCCTTCTTTGCAACCTGAAGAACAGCTGGCATTTTCATTTTCAAGAAAATTCATTTGAATTGTATAAAAGATCCTCTATGAAACATCTCATCTTTTTTCATTTACCAGGTGGAATTTTAAGCTTTTTAGAGAATAATGACATACCAGTGCTGTATCAATGGTTTTGTTGCATCAGTTCCCCAGGACCAGGGAGATACTGCTAAAAGATATTTTTTCTAGTTTGATAACGCTTAGAATCATGAACTGTCAATGGCAAGTGCTCTGTAAGTTATTGCCAGACAGTGAAAACCTTCATGCCTTGGTTTGTCTTGAAAAATATGAATCGTTTCACTGCAGTCATATAGGTTTTGTTTCATGCTAAGGACATGTTCACTCAATTGAAAAACAATCAGGTTTGTGTGAGCTGCAGAGATAAAGTAATCTCAGAAAAAGCAAATTGAAGATTTTAAAAATTGTTTCTCTGATGCAAGTACATACAAAATTACCTTTTGTTGCTAAAAACACATACAAAGAAGTACATTGAGGGAGAAGTTACGCAGTCAATTTAAAAATGAAAACCAGACATGGATTGGTGTAAAAATGATATTTTAAAAATTAGGTGGTTTGCATATGCATTCGTAAACATGCATTAATAGTATTATATGAAAGAAATACCCACTGAATATGTACCTGGCCATATTATTTATTTAGAGTCTTTATTGATGTCCTTTGCAAGTTAGTTTGTGGTTTTGCTTCTTTTGTGAATTATAAGGTAATCAATAGCTTGTAAAAGTAAATAATGTCTCCAGTCATTGCGCTAGATAGCTATTATTTATCCAAGATCTCACTTCAGCTACAGAATTATAAAAGGTGTACTACTGTAACAACTACAATAATTACTTTAATTATACTGTAAATAAAACAGAAATTGCATAACCACTTTTTCTATCAGGTTTCTCTGAGGGCTATAATGATTTAGGGAGCTTTTACTGTACTGTAGTGGCAAAGGCTATTTTATTCATTTAAAGCCTATAAAAAAGACAACTGTAGAAGTACAAAACCACTGTATAAACATCAGCATTATAGAATAAGTAGATTTCCATCAGCAAATAATATAACATGATGTAAAATTTTTTTCCCCAAGAACAAAATATGGTTTTTTTCAGTGTTTCTTTCCGGTTTGGATTATTAACATATATCTTCCCTAACTTTGGTGGATAAACAGCCTTGGCTTGTATAGCCATTTCTGATACTGTGACTTAGAATTTTAATTTGATTCTGATCCCTCAACACACATCATGTGTTCAGGGATGCGTAAATTTGAATTTGGAGGTTGCCTGCTGACTTCTAAGTAAATAGGAATTTATTCAGGCACCAGCATTCTTATAATTATTTTGTTGGTTATCTTGCTGGATCACATCTAAGAAGCACAAGAATAATCTGAGAAATAAGTATATGTGCAAATATATTACTGTAAAAAAAACCTGTATGGCTTTTATCTCTGTAAACTATAGATTATAAAATTGTTTTCATTATTTCAGAGGTTGTGGTAACATCTTTGGCTAGGACATCAAGAGTCTATCAAAG
This sequence comes from Melanocharis versteri, assembly GCA_013397845.1. NCBI lineage: Eukaryota > Metazoa > Chordata > Aves > Passeriformes > Melanocharitidae > Melanocharis > Melanocharis versteri. The sequence goes on along the minus strand of VZTG01009606.1, from coordinate 60,620 downwards.
TTTTCTTTGTAAAAGTGTTTAAAAGACAGATCAAAAGACTCTGGAACATTCACCCTGTGTGTGGCATTGCTTTCAGATTCTCCCCTTAGGTAATGAAGATTTTATCTCGATAAAATATCTTATCTCTGAAATCTGCAGGAGTTACAGCTTCTTGGTTTCTGGTTCCTCCATAGTTTTTCACTGTTCTTTTAGCTCGTTTTTGTTCACACCTCTGTTTTCTTCCATAGTAGAATCTGTTTTTCAAGAGTTTGTTTCCCTTGAAGCTGTGTGTAGCCCAAAAAGGACAGTGGCGTTTGGATCCTCCCTTCCCCTGGCATCATCCCATTCTCCCTGCCAACACTATTTTCTTTCCTGCATCCCAGTGTCTGAGGTTCAAAGAAAAATGCACATCTTTTTCGTGTTGTCTTTGTCTCTTCTGTGCATATTGGCTGTCTCGTAATAGAAAGATACATGTTGTGCATATGAGCTACTTAGGCAGAATTAAAAATCTTTACAGTCAACTTCAGGAATCTTTCCTACACATCCTCTAATGTTCACACATTGATTTTACTGCATATTTCCAAAGATTCCAAGCCCATCTGCATAAATTCATTACCTGGAAACGTAACAATTTTAGGCAGCTATCAGACTGTAATAACAGTAAGTTGATTTACTATTTTTCCACATCCAGTTACTTTTTGAACAGTTGTTTTTTTTTTTTTCCAGCAGAAACCCCCCTTTTTCCATCATAGCTCCTGCACACAGAGAAGCAAAAAAACCAGGTACCTTCATAGCTTATTCCACGTTACTGTGGTGTTTCCTTTCCTAAAGGGATTTCTCAGCTTTCTTTTAGGTAGCTTTAGTTCACTTACGCATCACAGACTTTGGTCAAAATTGCTTTAGGATATTCTTTCTGCCTAAAAATTGATTAAATTCATTAATGAAATATGTTTTTTTTTTTTACAAGCTCAAGGGTCATAATGACTTTGGTATATAAATAGTCCACAAAACTGATATAAGTAGCATCTGTCATCTTGTCTATGACAATTAAAGACCTGCCACAGCTAATTACACCACATACCAGTGATGTACAGCTTCTTTAGTTTCCTTTCTTCTTTACCTTGACAGAATTCTTTTAACAGAAACTTAGTGTCAGTTTTATTCTTTTTTTGAACACGCTACTAGAACATGTATTTTCAGATAACTGAAAACTACTATATGTAGAACAAAGTCTTACTTTATTTTATGCAGGTTTAATGCTTTGTGAAGTTGAGGAAGTCTAAACTTAATGTGAATCTGTTCAGTGTTCAATGTTATCGCTCTTATCCCTTTCCGCCTTAAAATGATTTTTGTTTTCAGAGGGCACTTAACGAAAATAAGCTGCTTTCTATGCCATAAAATCCTAGCAATGTCCTCTCTCATTACTATAACTACGTATATATATTTTCCCTATGTAAGGGGAAAATTTTAAAGCACAACAGTTTTATCACAAGAGACATCAACAAACATTCATATTAGGACATGAACCAATTAGCCCTGTGCATTCCATATGGATATACCCTGTCACAAGTACAAATATAAAATAGAAATACCGTGATATACAGTGAAATCTTATCAGGCTGAAACAAGTATCCTAATTGTGCAAGTAAAAAGAACTGCTGTAACAAGGGGCATTGGTGCCTGCAGGCAAGTCTTTGATTCTGTGCCTTTCTATCTTGTATCGTTCTGCACTGAATATCCTTGTAGTCTTTCTCAGCACAACTTAAAAATCCTCAAATAATTACCAAAGGCAAGAACAGTATCACCTTAGCTGCCATTGTACAACAGATTCTCTTGCTGTGGATATCACTTAGAAATTCAGTGAAGAGTACTAAAGTAGTCATTCTTGAGAAAGTAACTGAACATGCCTAAAGAAAAGAGTTTATAACAGCTACCAAGAAGGTGTTGAGGTAAATGAATCCAGTCTTTGCTAAATTAAATTCATTTAATTGCAGATTAAATATTGCTAGGGTCAGAATCCTTAATGAAGTGTCAGTAAGTGACCTCCTGTTTTCATGACAGCCAATACAGCCAGAACATCCAGTATGAAAACCCCTCTGCAGGGGGAGCTTTGAAAATAAGTAGTGCTGTGCAATGTGTTCTGAACTCTCCTTTGCAAGGGCAATATTGCATATATTCATCGTGCCTTGATATCCTTGTGGTATGCAGAGCAAGAAGAGAAACCTGACAGAACTCTGATTTCTTATTAATTTTTAGCCAATTTAACAAGTTGGTTCCAAAGCCCTGAAGTGCTGCATCCATTTTAAAAATAATATGTCAGAATTTTGACCATCAAATAACTCTCAAATCTGCATGATAAGTTTTATTCAGTGATGCCAACCAGAGGCTGTACGACTCAATAAGCATATCAGTTCAAGTGGGACCTGACATATAATGAGTTTGAACTACATTGACTAGTAATTAAAAACCTGTAGGTGTTTGATAAAGCATCACCATCAGTTCTCAAAGATATTAAAAATACATCAAAATCTCAATTTATTTTTGTTTGTTTGTTTGTTTGTCTTGTGCAGCTTCTCAGAACATAGGAAGAGTAGGGGACTTCTACTTTCTTCTTTCTTCTTTCTTGTTGCGTAGGTTTAATGAGAGCTGGAACATGTAGAACTATGTACAGAGTTGTCAGCAGGGTGAAAATAGCTAAAACAAAAGAACTTCAGAGTTCCAAAATCAACTAATCAGGAGTTACAAATACTAGAATTAAATTTTTCCATGTAAATTTCAACTAGATGTTTTTTATATATCAAATGCTACAATCTTCAGCTACATGATTCCTTCTTTTTTTCAGATCATCTCTTATTCAGACCACAGGAGCAGGCTGGGATGATCAAATAGCTTTTTCAGTCACCCTGGCACAGAGTGGTCCAAGGCACTTTGGACTATATAGTTGTTACCCTCAGAGCTTTTGAGTGATACTCATCACTGTTGTATGAGTTCCACTCATGACTATCAGTTTCATTTCAAGCCCCGCCTGTGGGGCAGGAGATTACTGTCTATAATTGTCATAGGAGCCAGAGCAGATGGATGTGGCTGGGTCAAAGACTCAGAAGCAAAATGAATGATTTACAAGGCATCCTAGTATAGATTATTCACACTTACTCCAGAAAGTGCAGTGCTTGAAAGTTCCCAAGTCCACTATGGTTTTATGTATGTGCACTTGTCACCTCTACTGTGATTCTGATGGCATTGCACAGGAAACTGGCCTCATAAGAGTTTGACACTTCAATACCTACGTCATGCTCTTGTGCTCTTTTGCTGGCAGCACATACACTCCATCTTGTTTTACAGGTCAGTCTTGAGTCTGTCTATCCATACACTAGCTAGTGAAAAGTTAATGCTTCCCTTTTAGCTACCTCACAGATAGAAGTATTTGAGGATTTTGAGTGCCTAGCTTGAAGTTAAAAGCTTCAGCAAGAGTCAGAAGTCAAGGAAGTAACACTGTTCCAAGGCTCTGCCTAAAATTCTGTGTCAAGCAGGCATAGGGACTAAAGTAAAAGAATCCAGTGATTTGAGTACACAATTTTAGATGCTGATCCCTATTTGTGCGGTAAATCAGAATCATATAGGTCTTTCTATGTTCATGACATAGCTTAATATTACAACCATCGAAATGTTTGAAGTTGTGAATCTTCATCATTCTTTACATGGACAGCAAAGTTTCAAGCTAGCTCCACGGATCCAGAAACAGGGAATACACCACTTGGTATCAACTCTGAAAAACACGTTTTAGGGGATGTGCAGTACACTGTAGGAAGTCTATGATAAGATCTAGAATCCATCTCTACATGGCAAAAGTTTAGTAAATTGAAGAGTTCTTCTGAGAGCATCTGCTTTCTTTATTTCACATTTTGCAACTTCTGCCGGAAATCTGAGAGGGGTCTTATGGCTAACAGCACCCTTCGGTAAGTGATCCCCATTCCTGCCCAGAGCACATTCCTTGCTCAGTGAGGCAGAAGAGCTTTGGGAAAAACAGCATAGGATCATGCAAATATGGAATATATCAAAATGCAGATACCCAAGAAAGAAAAATCTCATTTCTCAGGGTTTGCTTTTACAACTGCAGTAATACTCCTTGCAATTTTTTTTTTTTTTTTTAGTTTGGTTTGAGCTTTTCCTGTTCCTACAAAAGAAAAAAGTGACTGAAAGTGGTTAGGTGTTGTTGTGAAAAATACTAGGTTTATTTTTTTCCTTACCCTTATCCTTATTCTGGTGGAAAGGGGCAGCACATAAGGAACAGCTTGGTTTCACTTCTTAGAGTTTCATTAAAAGATACATGATTACATAATGTCATAATCATGTTTTATTTCAGTCTAGCTGTCAGAAAACAAGCTCTCTGAACTATTTTGAGATTTTGCCCTTTTTCGCACTCTAGTGGGCTTTGGTTATATTCAAGACAGTGACCACTAAATTACCATTGCCACCTTAACCCAACCAAAGACTACAGAAAATAAGCATTAAAACAATACTAGTTAATAATAATTACATAAAAGTGATTTTGGTAATGAATTTAGTTTCTGCTGACTTGCTAGATAACCATATGGTTAACTTCAGAATCAATCAAGAATTTTCTTGGACTTTACTTAACAGGGTGACATACAATTTAAGTACATGAAGTGTGATAAATACAAGCTGTCTTGATGAAGATCGCTATGTTGACTTAGATAATGATTGAATAAGAGAAGTGTAATAACAAATATGTGCATAGATATTTTAAAGTAGAAATCAAACCAGCCTGTTAGAATTATCAACAGAAAGTTTAGTATGGTTAACACTTTCCTTAGTTACATACAGTAAGCAGAAGCAGTGTCATGCACACAGAAAAACATTGTCACACTTGCTACAAGCCACAGAGCATAGGCAATCAAAGATATAGTTTCTTTATTTTACTACCATTTTACACCTTTACTGATGCAAATAGAAAGCTGAATGTTGTATTACTCTTATGGTACAAAAGGGTGCCGCTTTAGTCAGACTGAACACCCTATGAGACTATTTTTATTTCAATTTTCTTTTAAGACAGTTTACAAATTTGTCTCTAAGAATGAGAAGGAGATACTTTTGCAGATCATTGCTTGGCCAGAAGGAAAGTTTCACCATCATTGTTCAGATTCCTTTACTTTAAATCTGAAGTGTAAACTAGATGTTTTACTACATTGTCTAGACACAGAGGTCTATACAGAAACAGCATATGGGAAAGAAACACAGATTTTCTAGTGAATATCTTCTATCCACGTGATTGCTCTTCAACAGCAATTGGAGTGATGTGGTCCTTAATCATGACTCATAAAGCTGGGGCAGCCTCTGGACAAGAAGTGTGGTACTTGACTGTCAGTGACTGGGTTACCACTATAAAAATGACTGCCAGGTTCAACTTGAACACTTTTGCAAAGTTAGGTTGATGACAATTTTTTCTACTTTTCCAACTGTTCAGAAAAATCCTTCCCACTAAGCGCTGATGCTTCAAAGACGTATAGTTAACAAAGTACCAGTCTGACTTTGGACTGTGACCATGTTTATTAACAATAGGAAGTAAACAAAGTGTATTCATGATTAGAAGTCATTTTTAAAACAAATTTTAAAAGCACTAAGTTAGCTACTAGTTTGCCAATGGAATACTACTGCCAAACTTTGTGGTATTAATGTGCATGAGTAGACTATAGAGGCAACAATTTTACTTAAATGTTTCAGCTTTCCACCATTGTTGGGGACAGGGAGTATATTGTGTTTTGCTCAAGGATTCTTCTGCAGCCAGAGAAAAAACCACTACTGCCAAAAGGCTGTGTGCCAATGTCTTCAAGTTCCTCCAGTGCTCAGTTCAAGCAGATGAGGGTGGAAGAAAACTCAACCTAAACTTAATTCCAGTAAAGTATTTCAATTAAGGTATTTTAAAAAGTCAAAGGGGATTTAATCAGCATTGTCCAGACTAAAGGCTGTCAGTAAAAGAGGCATGTACAACTCTACACGTTATGAAAATTAATAATTTTTCTTCAGTTTCAATATTCAGTGAAAATAGATTTAAAAAGAACAAAAACAAACAAAAAAAGAACACCAACAACAACAACCAAGAAAAAACCAAAACAAACAAAAATAGCCCACAATAAAACAAATAAAGAAAACAAAACAAAACAAAAAAAAAATAGAGAAAAAGAGTAGAGTTTTCACAGATTTCAGAAGGAGGATGCACGAGAGATGGATGTGGCCCAGAAAGGGAGATGGACATATGCTCCCATAGGTGCAAAGAAACCTGAAACCCTGAATTACTGCTTGCAGCTTAGAAAGAAATCTCCTAGGTGCAGGTTCATTCTTTCATCAAGTTAAATCAGCTGATGAGCATCAGAAAATGATGCTCACATCTTCCCCAACATCCCAGTGATCTAGAGAGAGATCATTACATTGCAGTAAATGACCCTATTGCAAAGTCGGGTGTGCTTTTTTTCCTTTTACTGTCTGTAAACACTTTAAGGGTATTACCCTACCCTGACTTGCTTTTCTTGGGGAAGAAAAGCAACTTTAATAAGGCCTTTACTTTCCTCCCCTTAAAGTATCAGCCGGCCAGCCCAAGTGGGGAAGCGCTAATCTGCTACTCTTCGCTGGTTTACTGTTGTTTAAGCAAAGCTCCAGCAGCTGGTGACAATTCAGAGGTGCTAATTAGTAGCACAGAAAAGCTGTGGTAGGCCTGCTTGATCTTCTACCTGATTGTAAAGCCAAGGAACCTTTCAGGTTTAATGTCTTCGGTAAGTTAAGCTGTGTTAAACTGCATGCTTAAATCTAAGGGGGTGCGATGTGTTTATGTTTGAAGGCATCGTATTTGTCTTGAAGGTTTTCTCATCTCTTAGAAAATTATCTCTGACAAGGTGCTCTTTTTGTCTGTGAGGGTCATTGAAGGTAGGCAGCAGTCACCTTTATTTTGTGAAGCAGAACAAGAGGCTAAAAATTGCAGTCTGATGCTATGTTATTAAGCCCCATATGTTGCAGCCCACAAAAAGATGGTGTTGCAAAGAAATGTGCCAAGTTTATTGGGAAAAGACCAGATAGCTACAGAAAGAGAGAAAGAGCTACTTTTTTTAAAAGTTTATAGTTGAGGCTGCAGCAACCTTGTGATTGTAGACAGAAATGCTGACACAGGAGCTTTTTGCAGTGAAGTGGACTTAATGTGGACAACAGATAACAGGCATATTTTTCTTAGAGTACCAAATGTGTTGTGGTCCCTCATATTCTATATATGTGAAGTTGAGAGGATTTTGAGTCCGTCAGCAGAGAGGTCATATGGGAGAAAACAAAGGAACTGGAATTAATTTCGATGCCGGTTTCACTTGCACATGCTGTAGACTATCAGCGTAGTACGTAATATTTCTCAATCTACCTGTCTGCTTCTCAGAAAAGAAATTACACCTATCATTTATTTTCCTATTATGGTGTTTAGGGAGCATGTTGAGGGTGCACTGTATTAGGGAGATAGCAGTAGAAAAGTAAGCGTAATGATCATTCAGATTTCTGAACAAAATTGTCCTTTAACATAGCTTTGGTGTTCTACAGCAGAAGGAGGAGGGTAGAGCGAGGCTACAGTTTAATCCAGATCTTGTTCTTTTCCCTGTAATTAATTTTGTCCCATAGGTAATCCCATGATTATCTGGATTCCCATATATACCCTTAATTGCAAAGCTTGAGTGTATGCCTTACTAGCAAGAAAAAGATAGATTTGTTTGTTGGGTTTTGTGAATTTGCTACTTGCAGGGTAGATAATTTTTCTTACAATATATCTGGTTGATATATGATGATGAAACTGGCCTCTGTTTTATATAACTTCTCTAAAAAGAAATACCCAGACAGTGATGGCTGAATCCCTGTTTTCAGTACTGGACTGCTGCAGTATATAGCATTTTGAACAGTCATCTGTTTTTTTCTTTTTTAAAGTTGTGTATAATCACTTATAAATCATTAGTACCAAAATGCTTTTAAAATTTTTCCTACAATTTTTACCTGCGTATTTACAGTGATACTGTCTTTAATTATAGGACACAGACTACTCCTTGCAAATCCGTGCTTTTTTAATCACTCTTTGTAACCTTAAATAAATGTATAGCATCTATTCAGTACAGTATAAAGGATTTCTCCAGATGGCTTGATCATGACAGATAACCTTATTTATTGTTATGACAGTACAGGGGCAAGCTGCACCTGTGGTCTCTTCCCCAGTCTGTCTTGCAGGCTTCTATTTCCAGCGACAAACCTTACCAACGCTTTGGCAGGATTGAATATGGCAGTTGACCTAACTTCAGACTAAAGCCATGCTCTCAAATTCTTGCTCCAGTTTCACGTCAATCAGTGCCTTGTTCATCCTTTATACAACCTTTGCAAGTGTTTCCTTCAGATAGAATATGCCACCATTTCTTCTTTTGCTTTACTGTTCCTAGTCTTAATACTAGGACACTGCTCCCTTTTCTGATAGGGTGAACCTGGTGAGCCCAACTGTAAATTTTGATTTTGTCTCAGTGACACATTTCTGGAAGGTTTTGTGACAAAGATCAAAGTTACAAAGAGTATCTCCCTATAAAGACATGTGTTATCCATTCCCCGCAGAAACATCATGAGTACAGGAAAGGTTGATCACAATAGGTTCTCTTGCCCAGGTCAGTGGAACATGCAGGTGGCTGAGCTGCAGGAGGTGGTGATAAGGCTACATAACATCAGGGAAGCTGAGAAGGAGTTAAATAGCTGTTTCCAAGTACAGTCTGCAGTGAACCCAGAGCCTGCAGCCAGACAGCTGAAAACTTCCCCGAACAAAACACACACACCGTAGGAAGGGGTCCAGTAATACGTAAGAATGGAAGCTTGCAATGGCAAGGAAGGACCAGCAGGAGAAAGAGACTTCCTTGAAGCCTGAGGTGCCCTTACAGAACCCGTTCACTGCTCTATAAACTGAAGAGGAAAGACCCATCACCTCAGGAGAGCTGCTGGGGCTGACTAATGCAGCCCAATCTCCTCCCTGTGCAGCTAAGAGGCTACAGGTAGTAAATAATAGGTGACTTGTCCGAGGTTGCCAAATGGGAGACATCCATTTGGCAACCTAAAGTGCTCTCTAGAGAGGTGTGCTGCTCACCTACAGCTCGTGTCAGGGGTGGCACCGAGAGACTCTAAAGCCTTGTACTGTCTCCTGGCTACTATCCGCTGCTGCTGTTTCTCATGGGCACCTGTGATGCAGCCAGGAGCAGTCTGAAGGAGTATCAAGAAGGATTACAGAGTCCTGGAAGTAGCAGTGAGGGACTCTGGAGCACAGGTAGTTTATTCACCAATCCTGCTGGTCAGAGGAAAGGGGTTTGAAAGGGCTTTGATGAATTGACAAATGGTTACAGGACTGGTGACACAGCCAGGGGTTTGTCTGTTACGCCATGGGACTCACTTTGAGAAACTTGGTCTGCTGGGGGCTGATGGAGCCCATCTATCAGAGGAAGAGAACAGCATCTTCATTCAGATATTTGACAAGATGATGAAGACTTTAAATAAAACTTTCCAAGGAAGGGGAATTTTAATCCATTCCACTCCTACCAGTTTAATGCCAGTGTCAGCAATAAATGCCCAGAAGCCTGCAGCGGTATCACAGGTCAGCAGGGATTACAGAGTCCTGGAAGTAGCAGTGAGAGAGGAGTTCCAACTAGAGTTCCAGGAATTCCACTCTAGCCAGTGAGTCGCTTCATTGGGAGCACAATTTAGATGCCTCAATGGAAGCGCAAGTAGCATGAGTAATAGACGAGGATTAAATGTGTGCATGCCTGCAGGGATATGATCTTACTGGCGTCACAGAAATGTGGTGGGGTGGCTTCTGTGACTTCTGGAATGTTGGAATGGAAGGATATAGGCTCTCTAGGGAGAACAGATGTGGGAGACCAGGAGGTGGTGGTGTTGCCCTCTCTGTAAGTGACCAGCTGGAGTGTGTGGAGCTCTGCCTGGGGGTGGATGAGGAGTCAGCCAAAAGCTTCTAGGTCAGGATAAAGGGAGCACAGAGACAGCTGACATTATATAGTGGGGGTCTGCTGCAGGCCACCTGCCCAGGAAGACCAGGTGTATGAGGCCCTTTGCAGACAGATAGGAGCAGTCCTATGTTCAGAAGACTTGGTTCTCATGGGGCACTTCTGCTACCCCAATATCTGTTAAAGGGACAGCGTAACAGAGCATTAACAATCCAGGAAGTTTCTGGAAATACATTCCAGGTCATAACTTCCTTCTCTAGATGGTAGAGGTACCAACAAGGTGTCCCTCCCCATGGTGGGAACTAGGTGGTCTTTCACATCCCTTCCCACCGAAACCACTCTGTGAGCATGGCAGTGTGACTCAGTATAAGTAAGCATGATGTTGCTTAAAATATTCTCTCAAATTTAGGTACTTCAGGTACTTCATTTTTAACCTCCATTGTTTCTACACAGCCATGTTTCATTCTTAGTACCTCTCCTGCATCATTTTTCCAGTGCTGCCTTACTCTTCCTTTCTATGAGATTTTTGTTAACATTTTAATACCTTTTTTGATCAAAAAATTCCAACAAGTGAAAGAAACCCATTAATCAAGCTGAAATCAGACAGCCAGAAATTTTGCAATTAGTAGTTCTTCTACTCCTGTCTTATTAACTCTTGGAATTTCTATATTATATCTGTGGTGATTTTTTTTCTAGCAAAGTTTTACCCAACAAACTGTAATAGTACCAGCCAGCCCAGTTGAAGAACACAAAGTATTTTTAAAATGTTGCCTTCCTTGTCCCCCAAAATTAATAAACATTTTTGTATTATAATGATATAAGAATAAGACCATAATGTTCTTAAATTCTTCCATTTTTAACAAGATAAAAATATAATAAAAAACAATCAAAAAATTCCCAATCAATAATAAAGAAAATAAAAAAATTATTTAATTTCTCTATTTTCTTGTGAGCTAATGCAGAAATTGAGATAATAAAAGTTAAGAAAAAGTTAACAAATAAAAAGGTTAATTTGGTACCAAAATGAGGCAGCAAAATGCTGAAACTCAAGCTGTCACATACAGGTGTATCTTAATTTAAAACAAACTCCTCTCTTATTCATTAGTCAGCAGTGGTTGTTGCCTTGACAGTAGAAAACACTGTGGTACTGCTGTCTGATTAATAACTTCCATTTGCAATTTGGGTGTTGCTGACTACAATGGAATAATTTTCAAAGTGACTCCAATGCTGTATGATAAATGGATGGATTTCAGGAAGAGGCCTGGATCTATGTGCTGGCCATGGGGAAGTCGCTCTCTGCTTGTTTTGCTACTTCTAAATTTCCAGTTAAATTTTAATTCATTTTTCTTTATACTTTTATATTTTCCAGTCTCTTATTACACACTTCTGTATAGTTCTTGCATAAGTATTTTTCTGTTTTCACTACAATTTCAGCAGCAAATACTGAAGATGAGAAATGTTATGTGGGGTTAAAAGCTACATATCGTGTTTATTGGCTTATCTCTACCCCTTGTGTGAGCACATTGATATTCAGCTTTAATTTCAGATCCTTATTATTTTTCAAGAATAATCAGATGTTTCATCAGGTAACAAAGAATGAACTGTGGTCCTCAAGTTCCAACCCCATAGTCTGTTTCTAGATTGAAAGCTAAGTATGTGTGCTGTAGGCTTCTTGGCTCCAATCACACACAGAAGTTTATTTCTTGTAGGAGGCTCAGAATTTTCTTAAAACATTAGTTTAGCTGGAGGAAAGAACACATTTGTAGTGATAAATTAATCAAAATTTTTTTCATTGTTCTGGTCTCTTTTTGAGGAAGGAAAAATATAAATGGTAAAGCAGGATAAAATTATTTTTTTTCCCAAAAAGACTAAAGTATTAACCATATGAGAGACAATAAATACAATTCAGTAGAAATAGGAATTTTTTTTTTACTTTTTTGTGTGATTAATTTTTTGGTAGGGAGCAGAAAAGGCACTGATCAATAGCAATAAGGACCTCTGCACAGTACTGCCCATCAGCGTTTGGCTAGTGTTATAGAAATTGGGAAATCCTGGCGCATATCTCCATTTGCATCCAAATGTGCTGATAAATGTTCAATGCTGCACTGAAATTTATTTACTAGGCACCTCTGAAAATCAAACTGTAGGATGTAGATTAAGTAAATACAAGTACTCACCAATATGTCCAAGTCAGAAGCTTGGTGCTCAACTCTCCCAATACAACAAGTGTAAAGATAAAAACTCTTTTAAGTCTGGTTTGATATCTGGAAGTGCATTTCCCTTTCTTTGTTGGCCACAGGGGAAATTTTGGACAAGGCATCAAAATTTCAAACTTCAATGAAGGGTTCAAAGTTGGCCAGGAGGCTGCCTGAAGTAATTTTAGTATTGTTCCTCTTTTTGATTTTCTGTTCAATATAATTGAATTACTCTATAACATTCTTCACTGTAAGAAACATTTTCTAATTGCAATTTTTTATTATTCTTGCCCTGTGAATTAATCCAGCTTTAAGTTACTTTCATGACAATACATGATACCATGTGGTTCTCAGCAAGTTTTGTGTTGAATATTTAGTACAACTGTGTTGACATTCTGCCAGGCTCTCGGTGAGAGCTGCTTGTAAGAAGTCTTGTAGTTGAATCTGATTCAGTTTAAGGCAGGTCACAAATCTCAGTCACAGTTCAGTAGATCACCCAGATTTTATTGTCTGAGTTAGCCTCTTTTATGGCTGGCTTCCAAAACAGCGTATTGGAGTATGAGTTCAGGAGAGGCAAACTAAGAAACATGAAGGACTGAGAAGGCACCATGCTGCTAACATGCAATCCGTATTTTGCTAGGAGTCCTCTGCTTCAGCTCTTGGCATTGTCCCTTGTGAATAACAACAAATTAAACCATTATAAAAGTTGATATAATTGTTCAGAGGAACAAAGGTTCGCTGTCTCTTCTGGAGTTTAGGGTATCTATTATCTCTTTCGTCTTCTTAATCAAGAGAAGCAGCTGACAAGAAATGTGTTAAATGTTACTAGTAGGAAACCCCAGATAGCAAGACTCAGCACTTTTCTTCACTTTAGAGAATACAAGTGACAAGCCCTGGATAAATTCCTTTTTCTTTTTATTTAAAACAACCTACCCATGGTGCCAGCCAATATTAAACATGGCCTTTCATGAAATCTGTTACCATGTGAAAAATAACTTAGACCTACAGAGAAGTAAATACCATATTTCGTAATATCCATATATCCATAGCAGTAGCATATACTCTATTTTGCAGAATGAAAGCTGAACTTTTAAATAGCAAGTTTCAGTATTAACATTCTCAAGAGTGTGTTGGTGTGTACTGCCAGCATATGTGATAAGCTGATGCAGCGCACTGAAATCTACCAGTAAATACAGTAATATTCCAAGTCAGTATGTTCTGGAGAATGTTTCTGTGCCTATTCTGTAGAAAACCATTCTTGGCTATAAAAATTTACAAGAAAGCATTTGGGCATGAAATATTAAAAATATTTACTAATGGCATTAACATAAATTTTCTGAATTACATTGGTATGAATTATTGTCCACATTTTTCTGGATGTCTTTAGAAGACCAGTTGCTCCCTCACTATAATGTTACCTTCATCACTTACTGTTATTTAGAATAAAACAATTTAAACAATCTACCAGCAACAGCTACTGCTTTTTTTGTTGTTAAATTTGGTGCTGCTTTTCATTACTCCTCAGGTATATTGAATAGATTAGAAATTTATAGCATATGTTTTCTCAAGCAAGTGTTTCAGAAAAATATCTGTCTCTTAAATGTATTTACAGATAGTTTAGTAAAAGACCATGAAATATAATAGCAATGAAGAAGGTCATAATACTTGTTCTACTATTCCTGGATGCATAGTAAATCTTATTCTCCATTTGACATGCCTTCCCATTCTGCTGTTTTTCTTTGCAGTAACCTTTATAATAATTATTACTTACATCATTTTAAGTGTATGTTAACTTGTGTCCTTCAAGAAACTACTATATTTGTAACACTGAATTTTTATGACCATTTTTATGATTGTTTTTCCTTCTTTATTTTCATGTTGGAGCTTGATTTTTTTTTTGTCTTCTCATCCTTCCTAGACCAATCTGAGTGCTGTTTTGATTTTTTTTTTATTAGTACATTATATTTCTTATTTCAGCTGTAGCTAAACAAGGTTTTTCTTGTTCTCTGGAATGTAAACTTTTTCTTCTCTACATTTTACCCCTTTTCATGCTCAAGTTAATAGCTGACATGTTTATTTTCTAGACCAGCTTTTAAAATTTGTTTTCCTACCTTTAATTTATAAATGATATAATCAATTATTTATACTTTATTTCCTTAGTGAATCCTGGGCAGAATATTTTATTGTCCTCAGATAAGCTATGCCACGAGGAAAGATCTTTTGGGCAGCTGACACCAGCTAGCCCAGCTAGTTTCTAACCTCTCTTGAGCCCTGCCATGTCTCAGGCCAGCCAAAGCTGCCTGCACGTTGTATCAATGGTGAATGACACTGATGCATTGTGCTCACCCACTTGCCCCCTTTGCTGAGTTTCCCTTGGTTTGCCTATTTCACATGCAGTCAGAGACTGTCTGGGCTATGCGAGGGAAATAAAAAATAAAATAAAAGCCTCCCCCCAATATCAGCCTAGCATCAGTTATTTTACAGTATTTCTAATGGTCATGTTGGCATTCATACAACCTGGCTAAAGTCTGAGTGGTGTCCACACAGCATTACAGAACTTGTCCAGTTTTTCCAGGCACACCTACATACACAAAAATGCTTCTGCCTTCTGAAGGGCAAGCAGTAGATTTATGCCCTTTGCATTGTTGCTAATAATGTCCCATCGCTGTTCATTTTTAACTAAAGAACTGGTTTTATAAGTAGATGGCACACTGTCTTCTAGGCTCTAATTAAAACTTATTTTTGGTCCTTAGGTGTAATGACTACTCTTCTGAGATGAGCTCTTAATTAATGCACAGAGATCCTGAAAGTCCCACCTCTCAACAGTCATGATTGACATCCAAGGATACAAAAATTGCACTAATTGAGCTTTCCATTTATACACTTTTCTGCAGCCAACTCATCAGAAAAGGTAGGGGAACAAATGAGCATAAGAACAGTTCTTTTTTAGCCATCTATATTCTCCTGAGGGCAGGGACGGGGGAAATCTTGCAGAACTATGGAACATTTTTAACAATAGGAGTCAACTCTTCTCTTCAGATTTTAGATGTAAGGTTTGTTTAACTATGAAAATTAGGTTTTTTGTTAATTGATATACAGTTGAATAATGGCACAGTATTCAAGAAAAAAACAAGAATGCCTTATAAGTCAGTGGGCAATGCTTTGTATCACAAATAATGTTGCATAGTAATATACACTTTCTGAACAGAAGTTGTGCATTATTAAACTGGGATATTTCAACGTGTGAGTAGTGGCTTATCTGGAAATGTTCTTTTAATTTTGACCCACAGTCGGTATCAGAGATTTTATAATATTTGTAAAGAAATTACTTCTTTCTAGGACTCAATTTAGTACTTCAATAATAAACTTTGTGGTTAATTTAACTACCTATTTTTCTGGAGTCAGTTAAGATGAAGTCTTTGAATAAAGTCCAGTATTCTCATCTGAGTTGAAGTCCACAAAAAGGTACTGATAAGAGCATGGTAGATGGAGGGGAAAGGGCACTAGAAGATATCAGGTATTTGGCAGAACAATTGCATTGCAAATGGTATATAGGAAGTACAAGAAGCAGCCAAGGGGAGAAAAAAAATGGAAAGGAGGCTAAACATATACCTACACAAAGATTTATCTATGTTTTAAAAAGTAATCCAGGGTACAATGGTCTTCAATCTCAGAAAACTTTTCTGACCATGTTTTTTTGACTGGATAACTTAGAACACTTCAGCTTATTTATTCCATATTTACAGCTTTAATTTCTGGTGACTTATAACAAATGTAAGTGAAAATGAAGCTCATGAAATAGGCATCAGATTTTTGTGAAAGAAATCTGTTCCATTTCAGTGTTTATATTTAAGATTTACCTGGTATCTCTGCTCATTTCTAGAAATGGGAAGCATTCAGAGTGTGGGGAAAAAAAATTTACATATTTCAGAATCTTTTAGGATTCTAGAAAGGAGCCAGCAGTTTAATCAGAGGGGTTAAGCTTGAGGGCTAGAGGAATTACACTTTCTTGGGGAATATCCATGCTGAAGAAGATTAAAGTATAAATGCTTACTGACATATGCTTAAAACTGGTATAGAAACAGATCTAGCTGTTTGTATCTAGATGAAGGGATCCATGGGAAAAATGTAAATATACATACTGTGGGGACCAGGCTCTCTCTAACTTCTGAGATGTTTTACCCCTCAACTGCAGCATAAAGGCTATAGAGAAAGGGGTTGAAAATAAAACTAAAGCAAGGTTTACATAAGGGAGGTCCTGGAGAGAGAGAGCGCCATCCCATCAAAGCAGTACAATAATTTCGCAACGTCCCCTTTGTGCCCAACAGGATTTTAAAAATGTGTATTTTCTGTGCAAGATTTCAGAAGGAGGCAAACTGGGAGTATAGGTGCAAAATGACTTAAGAGTCCAGACCTTTTTATTTCTTCCAATAAAAATATAAGGGCAAAGTGAAACTTTAATTTAGAGTTAAGAGTACAGAGATATAAATGCAGACTAGAGAAAAAAATAAGTAGGAAGTAAAAAAAATCATTAGAAAACTGGCTATTCTAAATGCTCTTCATATCTAGAATAACTTTATACTATTAGGATTAGTGCAAATCTATTAGTGGATCTTGTATGAGAATGTTAATTTCATCTTCTTTGTGAAATAAATCTTTGTCCATAGTAACCCATTGCAAATTTTTATATTTACCTATAATTTATAATGCTACTGTGAATTTCCATATTGCATGCATAGAGGAAAAATATCTGGGTTTTAGGTGAATTTTTCTCTTAATTGCTGGACATGCAATTCAACTTTCTCAAAGTAGCTAAATTACAGTGCATATTATTTCCTCTCTAATTTGGCTACTTTGAGAAAGATTAATTGTTTAAAACATTTTGGTAGAACCCAAACACGTTTTAACTTGTTAAGGAGAACAAAGATGCTTTTGTACATCATACAGCCACTAGCATGTCAAGGTCTAACTTTATTATCATGCTTTCAGAATGTGTGTATTTTTATACTTAAGAAATGGTAAAAGCTCACAGTAAGTTTCACTAGACTGTGTGTATGTAGAAATGGCTATTAACAGGAAACATATGCATACATTTGAAGTGTTGGCAGTGGTTTCAAACTGTAGTAAAATGTGGTTTGTGCTAATTCAAAATAATAGTTCTAGCTATAACAGCAGTGGTAAAGATCATAGCAAATGTCAGATCAACTGAGGCCAACGTATGCCTCTTGCTTTTGGTAATCAATTAGACATTAATGATAGGTATTTCATTTTGAATAGCTGCAGCAATAAATTATTCTCAGGGTAGCATGGTGGAGCATAGTCTCCTTTGGCTTTTGGAACCAGTAAAATAACAGAACATCAGTCTAGCTAATAAAGTGTGCCCTTATTACACATTCTGCATCTGTACATAAACTACCAGCATATGATCAAAGACTGCAGCTGTTTCAGTTATATCACAGTCACATCATAGATATTTTATAGTTATAGCAGAGAGAGTTCCAGGGACAACACTGTCACCTTGAAGACATACAGAGTTCGGTGGAACCTCATTAAATTGCACCTTGATATTATATGAAACTTGTAGGACATCTATTAGGTATGGTATATATAATTCCCATGCTGAAATTGTTTTATATGCATGTTTTATGCATTGCCTATAGGTCTTCTCAATAAATCCAAACTTGAAAGTTCCATGTTTACATATTTTAATTTTGGACTCGTAGTTGCCGAAACCAAAGGGCTATTCATAGCCAGATGGCTTTGTGGTATTGGACATGTGAACGCCATGTGATGGTATTTATAAAATATGTAATATTAATTAAAGTATTTTGAATGCCAGCTGGAATATTAAAGTGTGCTTTCACAGCTGTTGACACATTTTTCCATTTCATCTCATGGAATAATGTTTTGCTTAAGTTAATGGGTTTTGTAATTGACTTTTTACGAAAGTAGAATTTTACCTAGTCAATTTTTAGTTATAATCGGATGTATTTTAATAACAACAGATTACCTTTTCTATATTACCAAGTTTCAGTCTGAGAAACACCAAGAGGGAGAGACCTTAGTAAGAAAGTGATTCAAAGAGTTATTTCTGAAAAATATGTTTTCAGTATCACATAATGTTCAACACAGAGTAGCTAACCGCTGTATTGCAACAAAATTAAGCTGGCAACTTCCTTGTCTGGAATTTAAAAGACACTGTAACCTCAGCCTCTTTGTCATTTTAGTACCACATTAGAATTCACCAAAGTAGTATAACTTTAGGTAGCTAAGCTCAACAATAAAATACAGGCAGACACCTAAACTGAGACTTGAATCCTAATAGTTTTACAAAGTTTTGTGAGATTTAATTCCCAAAGCAAAATGAAGAAAAAAAGAAGTGCCCAAATTTACTCAAGCAATAGTTCTAATAAAAAATACAACCTTGTGTTATTAGCTATTCTTCCTAGATGTATTCACACTTCACAGATAAAGACACATCTCTGTATTTGTTCTGATAATTCTCAGTGCATGTACAAAAAAAAAAAAAAAGGGAAAGGTTTGTGAAACTAAAGTTAGGTGGGATAATAATCTATTATGGTAACAGTCAAATTGCTTGTCATGTCATGAAGGGTTATGCTTTAATTAAGCAATAAGGCATGACAGGGTGTGAATTACAATGTAATAATTCTTGTCTAGTGTGTTGTTAGGCAAGAGGCCAAAGGCCTAATGCCACTGAATGCTGCAGGAATGAATTATTATGCTGTAATTTAAACAACTCGATATCATATTGTAATAACTGTAAAATATTACATTTTAAATTTAAAAATACGTATTATAATTTTTCTATACCTAATTGCTCCTCCGGTAAACTACTTAGTTGCAAAGGCTATCACAGAAAAGAGGCATTTTCTATTTAATATATTATGTTTCGATTTCTATTGCAAATAAGCTTTGAACACAGTTGTTTCAGAGAGATTTGAAAGATGCTGTTTTGACACGATTCCTTCCTAAAATAAATAGAAAACATACAATTCTGAGGAACAAATGTTCCCGAAATTCTTACTTTGAATTGTAATCTAGTTCTGTCCAATGAAAAGAAAGGGCTTTGTGAAATTACCCTTACCTAGGAGCATTGTATTTAGTGTAGGCTTTGTTATCCCCTTTACTTTTTGAAAACACATTTTTTTATTCTTCCCATTCTTCCTTATTGACACCTTTTCAGAAGACACATCATTTATAGAGCCCTTCAAATTCATCTTTTGGACTAATGCTTTTTAAATAATGGTATTTTATTTTATTTTTCCCCCATCTTCAAAAGCCAAGTCAATAAGAAGACAAAAATACAGGATTGTGAAAGAGCTCCCATTATATTCCTCTGCAACAAAGCACAAAATTAAAGATATTGTAAATAGTTGTAAATGTTCAAGAAAGTGATGAACATTGATACTTTCCTGTGTTTTCATTG
Organism: Melanocharis versteri; assembly: GCA_013397845.1. Lineage (NCBI taxonomy): Eukaryota > Metazoa > Chordata > Aves > Passeriformes > Melanocharitidae > Melanocharis > Melanocharis versteri. The sequence continues at coordinate 40,977 of VZTG01009606.1, read as the reverse complement.
GTCATATGATATAGGTAGAAAACCCTCTGTAGTTAAAATTTACAATGCATAATATTTCCCAGAGAAATAATATGATGAGAAATCATACCTTATGGGCCATGTTTTAAAGTTATTTCACAGTTTACATGCCTGACTGGGAAAAGTTCAGCAGGTTCCATACCGTAACTGAGAGAAATTAGAAGCCTCAGCTGTTGATACATTTATTCGTTTGCAGCTGAGCGGCATCAGTCATGTTAGTGGTATCAAAAAAATATCACAAAGCTATTTCTTCACACTTGTTAGATTCAATAGAACTGAACTAGAATATAGGGGCTTTTATCATTCTTTAACATTGCTTTTGCGGCGGTAATGTAAATCAATATGGCTTCAGATGTCACATGTCTGCTGTACAGTATCACTCCAATCTAAATCTCTCTGTGTGTTCTGCTTTTCTTTTTTTTTTTTTCGGTTGCATTTTCATGTTTAATCTGAGGCTGACTGTTGCCTGATGCACTACTGAAAATCAGATACAGGAGCAATTTGCGAGTTGCAAGATTGACTCCTTAGCTGATTGAAGGTTGTTGTTCTGAAGTAAAACCAGAATTTGCCAGTTGACTTAATCACATTACAACTAATATACTTCCTTTCAGTGTTGCAATATTTGCTATGATAATACTTGCCAACCATGTTTAATGCTCCTTTTTTTTCTATCATCACTTCTGTACTGTAGTGTAGATGTAGCAGTAATAATAGACCTCGTGTAAGAAAGGGGTGGGTGCTTCAGTAAGTACATCAACAAAGAGAAATTTTTTCCAGAACACTTGAATTACAAGCAAATTTGCATTCAAAGGATTCTTTGTACACTAAGAAAAACTGTCACTATGACAGAGTTCACAGGAGGAAACAATTGGTTTAATTTTCTCAACAGTTGAGTAGCTTCCTATTCTTCCTAAGTACAATTCATCAAAAATAAAGTATGTTTCACTTCTGATATACTTTACCCCAGACAGTCAAGGCACTTGTTTTTGTTTTCATAGTTATTAGGCTATTTCTACTTGTTAGCTTTCAGCAGTTTGCTTTAATCTTAGACTGCAGTCTAGATAAGGATTCACAGCAATTATTCATCACTAAAATAATTTTAAAGCTTGTAAGTCCAATAAACTGATGTTTTGACTTACTTTCTCCATTTTTTTAGTACACAAATCTGTATAAATACTGCGTAATTTTAGAAGAAAAATCAAGCAGCAACAAAAATGTTCAGGGCAAAGAATAATAAGCTGCCATTTCAAGCTTCTATTTTCAAAATAGTAATGCTTCTGAGATTTGATTAGCAATGACATATTATATGACAAAAGAAGAAAAAGGATTTAGAAATGGAAACTAAAAATAGTTGTGTAGTAATTTAATAACCTGGCAGATTTTATTCCATCTGTTAGGAAGGGTTTGAAAGCCATTTCCTGCTGCCATTCACACTGCAGAGGCTTCAGAGTTCAGAGATGGAATCAAATACCTGATGTGAAAATCTGCTATTATGATTCATATCCAAAGATTCATATCAATATCTTTGCCTAGAATTTTTTGTAGGTTTATTTATGAGAAGACATGGATTTAAAGGTTTAGGATTATTATTTATCTGTCTTATTGTCAATGCCACACCTTGAGGCAGAAAAAGTACCAAAAATATTTATTCCTTTCAAATTATGAAAATTGTTGAAACTATTCTTTGTGAGTGGACAATTCAAGAAACCAGGTTTCTCAGATAGGTGGCCCAGGATTCAAATTTCATGAACTTACTTTCAGGGTGAAAGTACTGTACAGAAATAAAGTACAGCGTGATATTGACCTGTCCTTTATTGTCATTCTGAACTGATAAGCTCATTGGGGGAAGAGAACATCAGTCAAATTAGTGGACAGAAGGTATAAAGGAGAACATGTGTAGTGTAAACCTGTAGCTGATGAACTGGCACTGCAACAAACCATAAATAAGTACAGGCATGCAGTTTTCTGATGATGGCTTAGCTGAGCAACCCACATCTATCTGTATACAGCTGGATAGATGCTATAATTGGTAATTTCTCGGTGATACCTCACAGGTGTTCAACAATGTAAGAAACATAAATTACTTTTTGTCTTTAATAATAGAAAATCTGGAAGACTCGTGGTAATGTTAATCTAATTGACAGTATTGGACTAGGGGAGTGAGAACATAGGTCAGAAGTGCACATGGGTGAGTGGCACAAGCTGCTGTCAGCACTATAAACTCTTTTTAGACAGAAAAGGGTCTTTTGCATTTGGTCATTCAGGAAAAGAATCGAGGAAACAGTGAAACTTCATTGGCAGCTGGAATTTGGTTTTGAGTTTTTTTCCCTAAAGTGGCCAGAAGAAACACAGATAAGTGTATCTGAAAAAAAAACCTCCCTTCCTGTTAGAGAGAGTTTTCATGAAAAAGTAAAACCCTTATGTAATGCACTTTCCACCCATTTACACATTTTCATGCTCTTTGCAAGTTTTAAAATGCTCTGGCCCAAGATTATGTTTTATTTCACTTGAAATACTAGTTAGAAACAAAAATGAAATAGTTCATTTTAATCACAATAAAACGGCATACTGACAGATCTACCTGACAGTGAGGGGGTTTTTTTAATGTTTGTCTTTCAGAAAATTTCATCCCTAATTTGTAGGAATCTTTGCAGGTATATGATGAAAGCAGCATGAATATTTATTCTGATTCTGCAGGATGTTCATTTTCTCATATATTTTCAGAACTGGGCTAAAGCAGGGATGTAAGGGTATGAATCCTTGTGCTAGATTATTGATCCACCAAGTTATCTTCTCTGTCAGGCTACACTCATTTCCTGCCCAGTCTCTGGGAAACAAATGTGGTATTTACAAATACATGGCAATTGAAGTAATACCTGTGTTAATGATGTTCTCAAACATAGGAATGTCTCATTGTAAAGACTCACACGAGCATCATTAATCAGGCCTAAGATTAGCCTGATGGAGTAATTAGAAGTTCACAATACTAGATTACCTTGCTAAAGCCAAACTCACAATGGGTTAATATGTTTTCTTATTGCAATAATTTTCTTTTGTCCCAGCAAATAGACCTTGGATTTAATAAGACCAGCTCAAGCAAACAGATTTGTTTCTGTGGAAAAATGTGATTGGTGTATGTTAGCTGGGCTTAACCAGCTGTAAGCAAAAGGACCCGGAGAGTTATTAGCACTGTGCTCTAACCAGCTGAGCTAGTCTTATTTGCTGACCCATGTGTCCTTCAGGCTTTAAGTATAAATAATATGGACTTCAGTCTCATAAAGTACATTCTTAAAAATAGCTTGAAGGTACAGCTTTCCAGGTGGAACAGCAATGAAACAGTTTTCCTTCGATAGATCAGGCATATATGAAATTTTAATTAATTAATGCTGATTTGTATGAGGAAGACTTAAGTTCAACTTTTCCTTTGTACCACGCTTATTCTAAGCATTCCTCCCCTGAGCCCTTTGACCCAGCATTAACATTTGGACAGGTATACCTTGTGACACAATATTTACCTTTGTCACTTAATTTTGGCATAAAAAAATCAATCCCAAATGTGACACTCTTGCATATGTGTCCACATTCTAGCAGTAATTGCTAGAAGGAAATAACAATCCATTCAGAATTTGAATACCTGGAATCCATTTAAAAAGTAATTGTGAAGTAAAATAAATAATTTAGTATTCCTAATGATGCAAAAGATGTGAAAATGAAAAAATTATCTCAAGCATTGCATTAGTATTATGTATCTAATCCTTCTACTTCCTTTCAATTGTGTGTTAGAAGATTGATCGACTCAGAGCAGATTTTAGCCTTTCCATTTATAAAGCAAGGATTTTTTAGATCTATAACTGTGTGCTGCACACCCCAAGGTGGCTTGAACAGCCAATAGGAGTAATAGGGGTGATTAAACCTTGTCACAGGGGGTTAGATGCGGTGCTTTCTTCCTACATGACAGGCTGTGACAGTCAAACAGCACTGAAGCAGAACAAACGACAGTGGCAGTTTGCTGCGAGCAGTGCTACTGTCACAACTCCCACTAGAAAGCTAAACGCTAGGTATTCAGCTCAGGGAAGTTTCAAATAGACCATGCAAATTCTGGTTTCAAAAATTTCCCTGCAGATCAGTAGTGACATGCATTAACTGCAGAGTGATTGTGTTATTGCGTGAGTGATTGTCCACTGTCGGACGCTGGCCATGATCATCGTTTATGAGTGACACCGCTGATCCATTTACATTTGTGCGTAGCTGTTTCTGTTATGGGAAATCTGCCTTCGTTTGAGCGAGCTGCTGTACTAATGCAATTAGAATGAAGGTTATCATCACTCTTTAATGATTGCATGTGTTTGTCACTGAGTAACTGTGTGCAGGATGCGACAAACACCATGCACCTGACTGAACCCAGGATAAAATCATATGTTCAAATATATAAGCTTTCGTTCCTGAGTAAAAGAGACTGACTTTATGAACACTGGAGAACAATAACTTTGAATTTTTAAGATTCCTTACATGGCAAAAGTTAACCAAGAAAATGCACCCCAAAGTTCAGTCTTTTCAAGTATAGCATTTCAGGCTTTTGTAACAAAACAGGAGAGGGAAATTTTACAAGAAAAGGAAGCTAAAGATCTTAGTAGGTTGCATAAGAGAGAGGCATACTGTGAATATTTTGTTTCTCATTTTAAGCTGAATTAAGACAGTATTCCAAACTCAGAAGAGTAGTACTCTGTGCCCACATATATATGCATTTAATTCTGTAAACGAGGGTAAAAAGGGGTTGGGAAAAGTTCAAGAGAACCTCTACAAAATCAATAGCAAGACAATATAGGTAAGAATATTTTCATTATTTCAAGATACATCTTTTCTGAATATAGGAGTGTTATGCTTAGATTTCTAACTGCTCTCACAGAAACCAGTTTTGAATAAATTCTGGTTTAAAATTTTCAAATTACTGTTTGTTGCTCTTAGCAATAAGATTAGATGAAATTTTCTCACTTTAATTGAAGGCTACTGCAGTGTAGTTGATATTGGATGGAAAATGTCCCCTCTAAAAGGACTAAACCCCTCCTTTTCTACTTACTTAAAATTAATCCCGAATTTTGCCATTTCTGTTTAAACTTAGAATATTTATTTTTGTATTTTTTTGTTATTATTTTGTATTTATTTTTGTATTTTTACATCTTTTCTAAAAGATGGTTAGCAATTAGTTTTTCAAGATTTGTTTTTCAGCACTGTGGGTTGTTTTTATTTCTTGTAGCTGTAGATATTAAACAAGTAAAGCTGTACATGTGTTTTCTCGTTAAGTCATGTCCTGACTGCCCAAGCTTAGCATCTTTTTCAATTCTGGAATCAGTTAAGAAAAATCCTATCTTATTAAGGCAAGAATGCCAAAGCTTATCTCAGATCTGGTCGTGTGCACCCATCTTCAGTGAGCTACCCTTGCACTGCCAGACATGTTGCTTCTTGCAGCTCCTGAGCTCTACTTCTCTGCTATACCCAAAGCAGTGACAGCTGTGATAGCATTTCCCGGTTCAAATACCGATACGACACTCCACGCTTTCAGGACAGGTGATCTCTTTCACTCTTTTCTCTCTCTCCAGCAAACTATATAAGATTTTTCATGGAAGAGGTCCATTCTGAAACACAAGTTCAGCCTCTGCGACGTACCTGTCCTTTCCTTAGCCCTTTTATGCCCTTGTTCCTGGTATGATTTGAGACGTGCTGGGAGGGAAGGATTTGTAGGCAAAAATGCCTGAGAAACTTTAGAGGGAGCATTGTTTCCATCTGGTGAACGTTTTGTGGTTCGCCAGAGAAAAGCTCATATCCATCTGTCTTTTCTGGGTACGTTAGAAGAGATTGCTCTCTAATAAATATTAGCAGTGTTCTGGACAGCAGCAGGAGTGGTTATGAAATGAAGCAGGACTTTCACCATGCAGTAGTAAATAAGGAGGTTCCTTTTGGAGCACCTTTTCAGCTGCTGGTGTCTTTTTTTTCCTCACTTCTCTTCCCAGATTTTTGCAGATCCTCAGAGGGTCGGCTGGGGGATGTCATAATCCAGTTAAAATGTGTCGCTGAGCTAGGACTTCAGCTTTGTAAATCAGGACAGGAGCTTACAAGAGAGAAAGATGATAATGGCTGCCTCAAAATTTGCACTCAAATTTAAAAAAAATTAATGCCAACCTCAGCAACAATTATTTGTTTGCTTTATAATTTCAGCCCATGAAATTATTAACAAAAATTTATTATTAGGATTTGAGAGTCATCCTGAAAAAACAGACATAAGCATTCAGTTAAAGAAGCCTCTTCTATTCAAATACCAATCCTGAATATTTTCACAAAGAAGTATAATTTCTTTTAAAAGATGCAATTTTAAAGCAAAAAAACTTAAGAGGTGATGCCAATATCAATATGAAATGGTTTTCAATTAGTGAAATTAGGTTAATAAAATTGACAGCAGCTGAGTAGAGAGTAATCATGTTCAGAAAGCTACTCGTCGGTTTGTTTAAAATAAGTCATTAAAGTCATGATTTAGTAGTTCTGTCTTGCTTACCCACCACATAAGCAGTTAATACGAAACATTCCATTTTACTGTTATGAAAGAAAAAATGTGTTTTTTTAAAAGAGCTGTAAATTAGGTTGTGCTGGAAGCATCCATTTTCTTGCCTCCATCACTGCCAACTCCTACTGTTTTCTTTGATAAATGATTTGCAGACTACTATTATTATTTATGTGTTTTACAATTACTACGAATGACACCTCCCCTTCCTCAGCCCTAAGCCACAAATCTGAAATGAATAAATGCTGTTTATTGTGACAGTCTGCCTTTTGTCTGTGGAACAATGACAAACTACACCACTGACAGCCAGTTGCCGTTTTTAACTACTGCTCTGGAGCTCAGTCTTTGAGTGTTCTTCAGAACATGACAACAGTCAGGGTGGAATAAAACGAGTGAGATTGTATTGTGTTTGTTTAGCATGCCGTGACACCATTGCCCAATACATTGAGTAAACAGGAAGAATAAATTACATAACCACGATAGGTTTTAGTTCTCTATATTTCATTGAGGTTTGTACAACTGTGGTCATATAAAAATTAATATATTATTGCTTTTTAGCATCAATCATTTTGATATTCATATAGAGAATTGCCTTCTCACTGGAATTAAGTGAGGTAGGAGAAATAAAGGGAGTGCTTTTAATTATTTGTGAAATCTAAGAACATTTCTATTTTCTCTGTCTGAGCTCTTCAACAGATCTAAAGGCAGCATGGAACAACTTTATCTGTATGAATTTTATAAATGTCTTCTGACCTGAAGCTAGTCAGTTTTTAAGTGTTAGAACAACCTGTTTAATATCTAATTGTGCCTGGCAGAGCAGAATTAGTGGGTAAATCCGTTCTTGTATTTTGACTAGACCTTGGCTTTTATCTAAATGTGAACTTGTAAATATGCCAGGGTATTTATTTATTAATTTAATGTAATTTTCTCTCAGACTTTGAACGTTAATCCAGCATTTCTTCTTGAAACTAGATGTTATCCTTTTTCTAATGCTCCTCCTCTCTTTACACACACCTGGTGCACATGTGTGCATGTGTACACACACAAGCATACAACGCTAGTTTATAATCCTTTTTCTCTGTATTTATGTACGTTCATGTGCATAAATGAGTACTGCATTGGTGTTTTACTTAGCTGAATAAACACCACAGCATCACAAAGGATCTTCTGTCATTCGTATTACTTTATTAGAATATTTTTCTACTATTAGTAGTGGAATAGAGACGTCTAGTGATTAACTTAAATTTTTATTCAGTGTAAAACGCTGTGTCCAGTATCTGACCAAAAAGGATTTTTTTTACTGTATTGCATACAGTATTCTGACTACTATAGGTCTTTTAAAATTTCTCAGTTTACAAGTGATATTCAATATTTTTTTTTCCTCCAAGCAAACATAATGGAGAGAATATGAGCAAATTCCTAGCCTGCATTGGCACTGCCAGCTTGTAGAAAATATATTTCTAATTGAAAAGATATAACCTGCAGTCTTGCTTGGAATTTACCATAATTTTGTCCATTAAAAACTGCAGTTAATTTTTTAATGCATCTCCATGAACTAATTTGCTTTCTCCTCTTCAACTATCCGTATTTCCCTTCTTATTGTCTTTTTTAATTCTTTGATTTCCCTTTGAAGTCTCCTTTACTTCTTTTATTTTTTTTAGACTTCCTATCTTCCTCCTTGCAGAAACACCTAGATTCATTCTCAATGTAGTTTTCTATCTGCTATGTAGTGGGATGTATTATTTTCATTTTTAAATACAATTAAAAGCCATAAAGTAGGGAGCAGGGTAGCTTCAGAGTGCACAGATTCTTGTCCTTGCAACAGTCATTCCTCCAGGACTGTAATTGTTGTACTAATACCCAAGAAAACCCTTCAAGAAAATTCATGAAGTAATGTAGGATATTGCATATCTGTGTATACTGATTAATAGATAATATAAATTCATACTCAATTCATCTACGGGACCAGTAAAAACAAATAATAATCTTGGATGTTTGAAGGAAGTACTTTGTGAGAACCTTTTTGAGGGTTAAATATGGTAAAGTACTTAAAAATATAGTGTGGCAATATAAGCATTAAAATACTCCTATAACTTGGTAGGAAGAGGGTGTTTGTGTTTTCTGTGGGCAGGAAATCAGAGTTGCAATTAGGTTCTTTTACCAAGGCTTAATCCACACTGAACCCAAAAGAAAAATTCTTTTAATTCCAGCCTTTTTAGCTTAGCTGGTTTTTTATGGTGTTGGACAGCAGAAAATTAATGAGCGAATCATACAGCATAGCAATATATAAAATCAAGAACGGACACATACATTGAGGAAAGAAAGCAATATGGGCATTCTCAACTAGGTGTTCAAATCCAATAGAGAACACTTCATCCTCTTGCATTGCTTCCTGGCTGCTGAACACATTCCCTTTTGAATATACAATGTTGGCTCATCCATGGAGCTGAAGTATCGTTCCTAAAGACATAAAGTGTGGTTTAACTATTTCAGATAATATCTAGGTTATAGCTATTATCTAGCTATAATAAGCTACTTGCCATCCATCAGTAGAGCTATCCAAACATTAATGAGTTCCTTTCGAATCCTGAGGGTACTTAAGTTTTCATGATAGTTATTCACAGCTGTATATTGATTTGGGGTTTTTTCACTTTCACTATGAATTTTACTGAAATGATTTAAGAAAGTGGTGTTATTAGTAATTTCCTGTGTATTATCATTGAAAGTTGTTGATAGTTTAAAATAACATTTTTACACAAGGACAATGGATCACCTCTCAAAACTTTAATACAAAGCACATAGCGCTGGTTCTGATATTTAAGATGAAAATATAACAAGCACAAGTTCAAAATTAAATTGGTGCTTATTGTAATTTGAATGTATGCACAGAGATTGATAAATACTAATAAAAATATCAGTAAAGCATATGCAAAAGGTGCCTTATTAATTTAATATACAGACGAGGCTTCATGCTTCCTGGGAACTTCTGTTATCGGTTACGAAACTCTAGAATAATTTGACCTGCAATATAAACTGCCCAAAGTTAAGCTTTCTTCAGGAGTATAACAGGGAATTCTAATTTTCCGGGTTTAAGTTCCTAATGTGATTTTAAATGTTATAATCTATGTAGATATGAAGATTCACATGAACATAAAAATTTACTTGAGTTATAGTGATCTGATTAAATTTGCTATTTCTCAAACCTGTAGAGAAATTGCCATTTCACATAAATAGAACAGCTTTAAAGTAACTTGAAACAAGCTACAATGGTGATGCTACTATTGAAGAGAAATCTTTCTCATGCTTGTGAAACTTTATTCAGGGTTGATGTAGTCACTTGCAGAATAACAATCAATGGGATCTTTCTTCAAAAGCAGAAAGGTTGAGGTCCCTTCATTAAAAGGGTTCTGTGTCTCTTCCCCACTACTCTTGCCCAATCATTGTAGCAGCAAAAGCCAGAGCTATATATATTCAACTTCTCTTTTCCCCTCTCTGGTTTCATTCATTGCAGAACTGGACACCATGGGATCAGTGAATGTCTCCTATTTCAAGTGACAATATATTAATTTAAAAATAGGAATATACAGCCATTTTGACAATCTGGATTTGGTATTCTAATCTAATAAAAAAGCTTTCATGCCCTAACATTGCCTCTTGACAGCCTCAACAAATCTTAGTCTGTGAGAATAGTACCACACCGATCATATGACTGTGCTATTCACACTTCAATTTGGATATCTAAAACAGGTTTTCAGTTAAAAAGGTATTTCTCTTCCTTGGGCCATGTGGTCACTAGAGATATAAGGCAGGAGCAGTAACAAGGAAAGTAAAATGACCAAAAAAGGGGGCATTGATTCAGACCCATTGTGGTAATGGATCAGTAATCATAAGATCGTTTTCCTAAACTACTCATTTGAAGAACCCATACAGATAGCCTTTTTTT
>VZTG01009606.1:0-30442 GCA_013397845.1 Melanocharis versteri | reverse complement strand
TTTTTTTTTTTTTTTTTCCTACCGTGAGCATTCTGTGAGTGCTGCTTTATGTCTCACATCCATAGATTTTACTGGAGTTTTGGCATGCAAATCAACAATGAACATCAGCAGAAAGATGCAGACATAGGATTTGACTTGTGACTACCAGGCAGTCTAATTTTCCTGCAAAGTCGCCTTAGGTGTCATCATGAGCTTGCAAAACAATGTGGGAAACACCTCCAGAACTGAATGTGACTTTAATTAATATAGTCACCAAAATGACATACATAGAAATATCTCTGAGACTGTTGCTAGTGTCAGTTTAATTCCTGATCTTAATCTCTAAAGAAGTTACTACATCAAGTATCAACTAACAGAGCAAAGCAAACCTCAGACAAGCTGCCATGTGACTGAAAAGCAAAATGTAACAAAAATCTTGGAAGCTTTATAAAGTTTGCCTGAGATTTCTTGTTACCAGTTAATTTTCTATATAGAACATCAGAAACCATTGTGAAAAGCATCCATAGTTCTGGTTTAATTTACTGTCTGTTTTGATAACATACTGAGCATAAGCAATTTGCATTAACTTCAACTGTAATAGGGTGCTAAAGTCAGTCGGTTTTCAAAAGGATGTCTTACAGCTAAATACCTGCATTCTATTGATGTCAGCAGAAATTACTCAGTATTCAAAGATTTGCAAATCATTCTTCTGTCGCCAAGTCAATGTTTCCTTCAGTAGTAAGGAAAATTACAAAACCTAGGTCCATGTGTGGTTATTAGAACCTTAGAAAATTCAATTTAAAGAAATGTAGTAAAAAATTAAAGGTTTATATACAGATGCTCTTTCTTTGATTAGTTTTCTATCAGCATGAGAGTCGACAAAATATTTAAAACTTGTTTTTAATTCCAGTACTGTCTTTAGAATATTAGGGTGTTCTCCAAACACCGGAGCAGTGTAGCATTCCCAATGCAAAGAGGTTTACAGACAAAAAATAAGGGATAAGAAGATTAGAACTAAAATATATGCCTTTTTTTTTTTTTAAGAATATGTAATGAAATCCCTATTAATATGTAGCATTGCTATGAAGTTTCAGCATGAATCCCTCAGACTTTGCAGAGGATTTTAAAAATCTTTTTGGAGTAATTACATAAATATGCAAAGGAAGTATCTTAATTTCCTCATGTTATCTGGCAGAAGCTTACTGCAAATAACAAACGAAAGGAATGTCTGGAAGGACACTAACAATTGGTTTTCTCCAGAATATGCGCTTCCCCTGGTGCTGCTGAAAACCTGGAAGTGGGGAGCAGTTTGCCAAGGAGGAAGTATTAGTCTGTGGTAAAAGTTTATACGGATTATTGAAGACTGAGGACAATTATGAAGAACACCATAAGAACTTGACACATAATTCAACAGTGGCTGATAAAATTCATCTTCCCTAGGAGGGAAGCAGCACACACTGCAGCGAGTGAATTACAGTATCCTTTATGTACTGAGAGACTCTGAATTAGACATAGCCTCTCAGGACAAAGATCTAGGCATCACTGTAGACAGCTCAATGAAGACATCTGCTTAAAATGTATCAGAGGTCAAAAAACTGAATAATATTTGGGCTGTGTAGGGAATATTATGGAAAATATTACAATGTTACATAAATTGATGTACATCCTTACCTGGACTGTTAAATTCCATTTTGGTCAACTCTTTTGTGAAAATTGTATGAAGAGGAAAAGCGAAAGTTACTCAAGGGCACCTATAGTTTCCTCCTGCTTAGAAGGGAGAAAAGTAAAAAAATTTTAAATTCTGAATAGTAATCAAAATCTCAACTGGATGTTTCCCTTTTTCAATCTTAATAAAGAGACCAGCTAGAGCCATGTTCTTTTATGAAATGTATGATTGTCTTTAGCACTTAGCATCTTATATTTCTTTCAATTTGCTATTCGTGGAAGTGTTTATTTAGATGCTATGCATAGGTTTTTTCTATTTGTAACAAATGGTTTTTTAAGAACAGGAAGGTGTAGGAGATAACTGTTGAGGCTGCTTCCCTAGACTTCTGTTTCTTCTATGTTTTGCGGGAAATCTTTTCAGATTATGATGTCAGAGTGGCAATTCAGAATGCACTAAGAACAACACAGTAGTCAAATGCTCCTGTAGAGCACTTTCCCAAATATGCTTTCAAACCACTGTAATACCCTTAGCTGACTACAGTGATCCAAGCTGTTTTAGGCAGTGTGTTATCTCTTGTTTGTATTGTAGACTTTAGGATGGCTAGAAATATGGGTTAGGTATTGTAATGGCTTTTGGAAAAGAAGACAGTTATCAAATGGTTTATTATGATTTGATAGAAGGACATTATAGTGGAAGATACTGTCACAATTATCTGCGTGATTAAACATCAAAACCAAAAGGAGTAAAATGAGGAAAAGGCTTAGGAGCCTTATTTCTACCTTCCTTGCTTTTCTGTTTTCATTTTTCCTATTTTTTTCCTCTCAATGTTTCTCTTACCTATTTTCTTGAGTTAGAAAGGTTCTTCTACAAAGGTGAAGACTTCTTGATAAATTCTGGGTTTTTACACTGTCAATTTATTACTTCTACAATATGTAGAATAATATGTTCTCTTTTTTTAATTTTCCTTGTCTTTTGTTCCTGGAGGAATTAATAGAGTTCCTTCTAGTCTTCATCTTCATCCTGGGAAAAATGCTACAACTCAGCCATACAGCAATATTTAAAAATAAGAAATTCTAAGTAAAATTTCCTTTATGTTTATATTTTAAATTTCTAACAGACAGGTTCTTTAATCACATGCAAATGCAAATAAGCAGAATCATCAAGGGTGGATAGACCTGAGGTCTATCCATCTTTAAGCTATAAAATAAAAACATTTTGTCCACACTTCTTCCTTAAAATATCATTATGAGCTGAGTTAGCTAAATTTTACTGAACTTCAAAAAAGTGTTGAAAGGGCAAGAAATGAAGAAATGAGCTCCCTGCTGAAGTCTAGGTAGAAAACAGACACTCACAGGTTTCTAGGCATAAGAAGTATGAGAAAAATGTTGGAGAACTGAAGCATGCTCTCAGTTGCCTGGCAAGATTTCATCTGACAGATAATGAATTAAGTTAGTGTCATGGGTTGATCATTAGACAGTATTTGATTGCTACACTTGCAGTACTTCTTAAATATCATGAAGTACAAGTAGTACAACAAATCCATTGAGAGCCAAAGACTAAATGATTGCAGTCTTATTTCTAATGTCTTTTATGGCTATTGTATAAAAATTGGTCAAGAAATATTAGATTAGTTACATAACTGATGTTTGAATCCATCTCTTTTTCCATTGTACACTGCCATAAAGCAATAAATTAAGATAAGGGGGAAAGTAAAAATTTAGACACTGTCTGCATAGTAATGACTCCCTTTTTCTCATTCTGAGATATATTATTTTACCAGTGCTTTCTCTGTTAATTATGTGTAAAAGTGACAGTATAGAGTAAGCAAGATTCTCTGCTTTATCAAGTTATATACATCTCTGATGTCAGAACCTCCCATGTTCACTGTAAAATTCTTATCATTCAAATATGTAAAGATATAAAAAATTGATGGTTTTGTTTTGATAAAACCTATTTTTTAAAAACCCATCTTGACTAATATCAGCTGCATTATATTTCTTCTTATCTTTGATAATACCTTTAAAACTTCAGTGTTTTACCTGGCACTATTGACTGGCCACGGGCCCATACTTACAAGGACTTCCCAATGGATTATTTCAGACATGTTACGCCTTTGTGGACTCTTAAAATTTTAGCCCAATTAACTCCCACACATACTGAAAAAAAATTTGCTATCTCATCAGTTAATTCTTTCAAAACTCTTCTACTTTATCTGACATTCTGATTTTAAAATTATGGGTTTAAGGACAGTGTTAAACATTACTTCTAGTCACTGTCAACAAGGAACTGATTTCATCACCATGATCACGTATACAAAAAGCTTTCTGCCTAAGTACAAAATGAAACTATTTTTTAACAATTCTGAGGTTTTTATTTGTGATGGCCATAGTATTTTCCTTTGTACGTATTCCTCTTATCTTTTTTTGTAACACATGTTTCTTCTAATTGTCAATTTTTCCTAATTACCACGAACAGTTTCAGTTTCATTTCAACTGCCTAATGTGTTGTTCCTGTAACTGGTTTTGATTTCATTAGTGTTTCATAAGTGTTTATTCTTAAGGAACCAAGATATGTATATTTCTCTTTCAGACTTCACATTTAACGCCTGAAAATTAAGTAGTCTAGCAATCTTTAGTCATGTAGTGTCAGTCTGTGCTTTGTGATTTATATGGCATGGTGAATGATCATCAACCTACCTATGCGGTCATTTTTAGAAGAGTAATTTTTATTTAAGGCTTTTATTGTTTCAGAAAGAATTTCAGAGTGCAGGAGAGCAGAGAAATATCTTCAAAGTAATAAGATTTTTCTCAAAGGAGTAGAGTAGACTTTAGTGAAGATCAAAAAAATTCAAATCTATTAAAAGTGACTCTATGTGATAGAAATCTACTAGAGAATTACATGAAAGTGGTAGGAGCAACTTCTGAAACATGTAAGATAAAGCTGGAAAATAAGCTGAACCTCAAGCTGCCATTTATTTTCCAGCTCGGTGATGTCACTGTGGCTGTCACAAGCTGTGTTGCCGTGCACATGGGGCTGGAAGCCTCATACAGTAAATCCTTGTTCTTCCTTTGATTCCTCCGTGCCTTATCAGAAGAGAAATGCACACATACAACTATGCATAATACAAGGCAGTATTATTTAACAGAGTGCTCCTGTGACATATGCAAACCACTCATTTCTTGTTAATATGGCAACAGCAGAAAGTCTCCAGAGATTTGTCCAACCTTATAATGAGAGGCCTGTGTTATGTGCAGTTCTGTAGACTCAGAAGTGGCCATGGATTCATCCCCTGCTGTGAAATTTGGCTGCTGCCTGAGGCCCTGTGGAAATCATGTTTCTTGCTATGCTCGACCACGTGCAAGCCTCCCTGCTGAGAAAAGCAAGGAAATTTGCTGAACTGCGTTCATCTATTTCTCTCCCTCACCATCTGAGACAGAGAGAAAAGGATCTGCAGGGCAATATTTTCATCCAATTTTTTATTTCTGAGAGGGAAATAGGGTGGTCACCAATATATTCCTTAGGATGTGTTGGTTGATGAAGTCAGTAAGGGGCTTGATTTTTGGAGGACAGTCAGACTAGGCAGATGGAGCAGGCAGTCCCAGCAACTATGGACGCCTTGAAAAGACAATGGAAGGAAGCCTTGAATATTCCTTTCTCCTCAAGAAGTTCCAAGACCACAGTGTAAGAGAAAAAAAGAAAGGTATAAGGTGAATCATCCCTACTCTTGTTATAATGTGCCAAAATCAATGAAACAGTAGGAATCACATGCCGGTTTTTTAAAGTTTATGTATCTAATCTCATGTAGGTAATGTCTACCCCCTCATTTTTCATCTGGGAGATGAGTTTCAAGAGCCAGTAAACTGTAAGGGACCAAATTCTGAAGAAAAGTCTGTCAAACTATGTATTTAAAAACAAAAAAATAATTACATATAAAAAATACCATACACAAAAGGGTATTTTATATGCTGCAGTGCTGAAGTGTTTTTAGAAAACAACAACAAATCAGAAAACTTACTATATTCCCCCCAGAACGTACAAGGATTTGATCTCAAATAGAAGGTGTGTTTAGTATTTGTTGGGGTCAGAGTCAGAAGAACAGTAAACCTGGAATGAAAGAAACAGGATGTTAGATGAGTATAAATGGAAAATACTTTTGAGGACACAACTGATGTGATGGGGGGGATTAATGGCAGTTTTATTTGCTTTGTGTTCTTTATTGGTTTAACGTTTCCTATTAAAAACCTGCAAAGAGCTTTTCTGGCATAAATAGTAAGTGTATTGAAGTTAATAGAGCTGTCATAGTATATAATGATTCGAACTGGTCAAAGGAGAGATAAAATATTGCTGATAATGCTAATAGCAAAGTTTTAATAAGCAGGCAAAAGACATGGGGTTTTTTGTTGTTTGTTCAGTTGTGCCACAGAATTAGGGGAAAGCAGGCACAAAGACAAGACTGGGGAGAGCATTACAGGGGTCTACAGCTGGAGAGACATCCTGCAGAAATGAGAAAATGGAACTTGTTATAGTGAGAGAAAAGGAGGCACTATATAAATGCACATTGAAGAGGTGTGTCCTGAGAATGATTTCAGATGGACTGGAGGGAGAAAATCACAAGAAGCCAGTGCAGAAGTCAATGGTTCCTTTCTCAGTGATTCAGAAAGGAGTGTTCTGTTACAAAAAAAAAGATTCAAACAAGAACAAAAACTTTTGAGATATAGCTCCTACCGAAAAGTAGAAGATAGAAGAGTAATGTAATAAGGAAAATGAAGTAAAGGAAAGGTTTCACTTTTTAAAATCCCTCTCTTTCTCTCTCCATATATATTCAGCCATATATTTAACACAAAGCAATAGCTATTATTGTTTGTGTGTGTATGTATATGCACGCAGGTGCTGTTAAGTGTGAATCCTTTGTTTCTTTTGAGAAATACTGATGAAGCGTAATAAATCTTGTAACCCATAAAATACAACATTTGCAGTTTTTTCTGTCACAGTATGTATATATACATATATACACTAATATGGATCTCTTAAGTAGAATACTATGTTTTCAGTGTATTTTTCAAATATAGCCTATGACCTAGTTTCAGGTTGGTGATTGGTAACATTTGTGGGAATCCTATAGGATTCTGTCTTTATGCCTTTTTTGCAATAAGGAACTATCAGAAATCCTTTTGCCAGACTGCTGAGTGCACAAAAAAAAAAAAAAAAAAAAAACAACAAAAAACCCCCCCACACCTCCAAAAAAAAAATTGTTTCACCTATTGTCCTCATAATAGTTTGGAGTTAGAATATGTAGAATTACATGTATGTATAATCAAACTGCTTTTGAAAAACATTATATTTCCTGGCTCACATGACATGCTAAATATTTATTTTATTATTTTCCCTTTTTTTATACTTATTTTTTAAAGTAATTGATTATACGAACTCATTCCTTAAAGTCAAGAAATTTTCAGTAAAAAAATTAGTTTTTGTTCTGAGGCAGGGAAAGAAATCTACTGTATTTAAATTAACGGATTTTGTATAACGATTTGGAATTGGTGAGTCAAACAGTAGGTAAATACAGATAGTGCAACTAATATAAAATAGTCAAGTGCCTCAAAATTGAGCTATACATATAAAGAGGGAAAAAACCTACTATTGTTGGCAGTTGCATGAAAGTGGGAAAAAACACTTCAAATATTGCTATAATCCAGTAATTCTAGAGTATGATAATACAGCTGATATACAGTATTCCGACGTTTTACCTCCCTAGAGTCTACTTCATTTAGACCACAGGAACAAAAAACCCAAAACCTTCCTCATTAGGACTTAAAAGAACATTTTTCATCACACCAATTTTCATCTTGGCTGCCTTATCTCAGTTATATTTTACTTTTTTTTTATTTAAGTGTTGTCGATGAATATTCAAACACTACTATAGCATTTCCAAATCTAGTAAACTTTTTTCCTTGTTTTTTAATATCTCTTAATATAATGCTTGCAATCCTTTGTCTAGTCTTAAATTGCCCTATAAAATAATTTGCTGCAGTCTTCCTCAGTGAATTTTTGCTACCTCAGGTGAATAATGTGTAGGGCAGTTCAGTTCAACTGCATAAAAAAAGTAAAGGGTGTCATGTCATTGTGAGCCCCGCTTTTTTATAGTGTTTGAGTTCAAATTTTAGAAAGAACTGAAGTACATTCTAGGTAACAGTATAGTCTGTAGTACGGCTTTTATTTGTGACTCTGTGAATAAATTGCAGGGTGGGAAAAGCAGCTGAAAACATGGATAAAAGTCGAATGCAGGATTATTGTAGACCCTGTCAAAATAAATGGTAGAATATTTTTTAGTATGTAATTAAATGTCAAGATTTGTGAGTTAATGGAATTTCTGTAGTCACATCAAGGTCAGACGAGCAATTACTGTTTATGAATTATCTGAAATCTTGTATAGCCTCTTCTAGCTAGTCTTATAGCATCTATTTATATTAGACATCTTTGCCATTTCTGATGTTTCTCCCCCATAGTTTCTGTTAACAGCAATGTGGTGCATTTTGTCAGTTCTTCAGTTGTTTGCAAAACCTTCCTTTATTTCACTGAAGTGCTTGCAATTAGCCCACTTCTCCCCATTGAGAAGCATCTTTGTAATAACAGCTTTCCTGGCAGAGCTTTTGTTAGAGAGATTTTAAAATCAAGAGTCTACAAAGGTTGGGAAAAATCCAATCATACAAAAGTTCAGCAAATCCCTTTCAAGGTCATATCAGTTAAGATTACATAGATTTTCCACTTCAGCAAACAGTAGAGTTTTGCATTTTTAGGGGTGAATTTGGAATGATAGAATTAATAAAATCAACCACTTCTAAAAGAAATTGTTTGCTGAACTCAAAGAAAAGCCTGGATGCATTCTCCTACCCCCACCCCCACGGTGTTTGGCGGGGTTACCTTTCTCCCCCACGTAGCCTCTCGTATCACTTCCTTTGAAGTCGTTCACAGCATTTGCTTTGACAGCCACTGGGTGTGGGAAGTATAAGGCTATAGCAAGTATCTCCATAGCATAATCCGCCCAGTCACTGTTGGTCACTGATCCAGCTGCATGCAGCAGCTTAGTAGTCAAAGGGCATGGTAATTCCCTCCTTCTCTCTTTTCTTTCTTCCAAAGCAAAATCTTCACCTGGTGTTTTTGATTCATGCATTCTAATTATGATGGCTGCCATCATCAGCCCTGTGGGTGACACTAGAAATTCTCTGAGCCAGCAGCTAATACCACAGCTTGTTAAGCGACCATGTCAGCCTGATTTTAGGGCCCATTTTGCAGTTCACCGCAGGCCTATCTAAAAGCATCAGGAGTCTCCGTCTAGCAGGACAGGCTCATTGTCTTTCTAAATGTCTCCTTCTGATAAGCAGATCCAAATATGGTTCATTCACTGTGGATTTGAAGGCACAGTGGGGAACTTGGCTCACATAGTGGATGCAACAAAATGCTTAATATTTTCACTTGGTATAGAGCTAAAGAACTCAATTTTCAATTTCGGGATACAAACATTTGCTCCCCGACTATGATCAAGAGTTTGAAATTTAAATCAGAAGTCTTCGAAAGCTATTCTAATTCTCAAAGGAGCAGGCTTTCCCATACTTAGTACAAAGAAGAAAATCCTTGGTTTGTATCAGAGTTTGAGCACACAGAATTCACACGATGACCAGAAGTATCCTTTGTTGCCTAAAGATATTGTAGGAATTTTTTCTCTGAATAATTTTGTGTGAAGTGTATGATTTTGGTGACTGTGAGGTTATTAACAGCTCTATGAATGCTGCAGCCTGATCTGCCTTGCAAACTTTATTTGCTTTTAAATAATTGCTTCAAATACATATTTGTCTATGCTGCTCCATGTATTTCTTTTTAATGTTTTGTCTAACCCGAGCTCTGGCAGTAGAACGCAATGAATATCTTTCAATTGCAGGAAATGAGAATTTTTTCCAAAAGTATACAATTGCGACTCAGTATATTTAACTGAGGTCTCTGATCTGCGAACTACTGGTTTTTATAGCTAGAAATAGGGCTAAGTTTTCTCTGATTTCATAGGTATATTTTTAACCAGAAAACAAATAGGTGGCCTTTCCTGCTGCATAAATCCACAATTATAATATTAATGCAACAGTTTTTGTTCTCTAAGAAGGAAATCAGTTACTTACCAATGAGGTATGTAAAAGTGCTTATCTCGCAGAACTATCAGTGTGAACCAGTATGCATATGGGAAGAGCTAATTTAAGATCTCCACAGGAAATTAGAGTGGCTCTTTTATTATCAGCATCCATTTCCTAAATACTGGGTTGCTTTTGGCTTATGTTCCATTGACCTATAATAATAATGCTGCAGACTTACTTCATCTCTTTGTGAGTTGGCAGACTGGCAGCCATGCCAATCTGTAAGCTTCCTCATAGAGATAACTAAGAAACCCATTTTGTTACAGAAAAATCTAGAATTTTGTAGCCTGTGTCCACTTTAGTGATTGTGCTTTCGCATGTAACATGGTACTGGAAAACTTCTGCCCCCTTATCCTTCTCAAAGGATTTATAGGAAGAGGGCATTTCCAATGTACACCATAATTGCGCTTTGGCTGACTTTGTATATTTTTCCATTTTTACAGTGTAGATTCACTATTGTAACCAAGTATCTGAGGCAAATCTTTATGGCTGCACAAGACAATAAAATAGATAAAGACTTGAATGTAATAGACAGGGATTTAATCTCACAAAATTTATGTATCTCCCTAAATACTACATTTAATTAAACAGGCAGAATTTCCATTCTCCTTATTTTCCATCCACTTTTCCTCTAATATGTCTGGAAAGCTTTTTATCATGGCATGAAATTGTGAGAGAAACCTGAGTACAAAGTGGAGCAAAAACTGTTCATGTAGAACTTCACCAACCTATATGGACTTAAAATAATAGAGGTAGGGGTAGATGTCTAAAATTAGACAAAAAGAATTTGATCATTCAGAAGGAATGAGTTCCACCATGTGGAACATACAGAAAAAACAGATGATCAGGGTCAGCCATTGGTTTATGAAAGGCAGGTCCTGCTTGACCAGCCTGATCCCCTTCTATGACGAGGTGATCCACGTAGTGGATGAGGGAAATGTCTACCTGAACTTCAGTAGAGCCTTTGTCATTAATTCCCACAACATTCTCCTAGAGAAACTGGCTATTCATGGCTTGTATGTTTGATGGGTTAAGAACTGGCTGGATGGCTGGACCCAGAGTGTGGTGGTGAATGGAATTAAATCCAGCTGGCTGCTGGTCACAGGTGGTGTTTCCAAGGGTGCAATACTGGGGCCAGTCCTGTTTAATATCTTTATCCATGATCTGGACAAGTAGGTTGAGTGCACTCAGTCAATTCTCAGAGGACACCAAGTTAGGTGGGAGTGTTGATCTGTTGGAGGGTAGGAATGCTCTACAGAGGGATCTGGACAGGCTGGATCGATGTGCTGAGGCCAACTCTATGTGGTCCAACAAAGCCAAGTGCCAGGTCCTGTACGTGGGTCTCAACAAGCCCATGCAGCGCTCCAGGCTGGGAACAGAGTGGCTGGAAATCTGTGTTGCGGAAAAGGACCTGGAGGTGCTGCTGGTCGACAGCTGGCTGAACATGAGCCAGCAGTGTGCCCAGCTGGCCAAGAAGGCCGGTGGCATCCTGGTTTGAGTCAGAAATAGCATGGCCAGCAGGACCAGGGCAGTGATAAGCACTGGTAAAGCCACACCTTAAATACTGTGTTCAGTTTTGGGCCCCTCACTTCCTGAAGGATATTGGGGTGCTGGAGCATGTCCAGAGAAGGGCAACAAAGCTGAAGAAGTCTTGTGAGGAGTGGCTGAGGGAACTGGAGTTGTTTAACCTAGAAAAAAGGAGGCTCAGGGGAGACCCTATTGGTCTCTACACTACCTGAAAGGAGGCTGTAGAGCGGTAGGAGTTGGTCTCTTTTCCCAGGTAAGCCATAGAATCAAATGAAAACGCCTCAATTACACTCAAGGAGGTTTATATTTTGGATGTTAAGAAAAATTTCTTCACCAAAAGGGTTGTCAAGCATTGGAACAGTCTGACCAGGGAAGAAGCTGAGTCACCACCCCGGAAGTATTTAAAAATGTGTAGATGTAGCTCTTAGGGATATGGTATTGTGTCAGACTTGGCAGTGCTGGGTTAGTGGTTGGACTGAATGATCTGAAAGGTTCTTTCCAACCTAAATTATTTTTTAATATGAGATATTTTGTGGAAGTAAAAAGACCACAGTAGGCTGAGGATTCATTCCCACTGCTGTGGTATAGAGCTACTTATGGAGAATTCCATTACATTGGATCTACTTAATGTGGTTTGTTAGCCTTAAGCTTATTTGAATTTTATTGAGTCTAGTCTACACAAGGTCATAACAGAGCTTAAACTTGAGTCCAGCATCATTTTCTCTTCTTCATTATCCTAAAATATAAAACATCTCTTCCACTTATGAAAATATCTTTTGTGACTGTAAATATTTTTAAATTGTGGTCAGGAGTTAACACAGTTAATTCCAAAGTGAACACTGGGATGAGCAACTGGATTTCACAAAAAAGTCCTTCAACCCCAGCCAGCATGCCATTAAGAAGACCAAAACCCCACAATTATTATAAATTACATTTCTTTTTAATTTTTTCTCATATTCAAACTCTTAAAACTTGTATTAGCCAGTCTTGTATTTTTCCATATGACTTTGTATGAGAGAAATACTGGTTATGATTTCGGTACTCATGGACCTGTCTGTGTGCTGTCAATCAAAGTATCCTGTCTGGACTTTATCTCCCTCCATTCTTTCCAGCAGGCTGCAGGCTGCTTTCAGGTCTCAGAAGATATAAGCCTTTCCTTTAAAAATAATCAAGAGCTTAGCAATGAATAGTACTGCTGCCTCAATTCCTTCCATTATAACATCCTGCCTAATGCTTTTCACTTTACTTTTCATTTCCTTTGTAGTGCTGAGATCTGGGAAAATTAAGATCTGTGGTACTCCGTATTCAAGCATATATTTGAGACTTGCAGCTTGCAGCATTCTCACATGATCTCTGCTATTAGTGAATGTAAAAACAGTTTCTACCCATCTCCCTCTTCCTATTTCCTGAGCTAATAGATCAGTGGGAGAAATTTTCCATGCATAATGTGAAGAAAGAGCAGCTTAGCTCGAGGATTTTTTTTTTGGTTTACCATTGATCGGAGGAGATGAGGAGAATCCAGAAATTCTATTTTGTTTTTTGGTTTTTTTTATGACTTTCTGCCTGGACTTACATCTCTAAGAAAAGCATTATCCTGTTTCTGGTGGTAGAGCTGGTGTTAATTTATTCTATAAACTTATTTTAATGAGTTAGCAAAATGCCTGGATGATTGTAGAACAGTAATATAGGCATTGTATAGGAAAACTTGGTAGAGAGAAAAAACAACCATGAAGCATTCATTTGTGTACTGGTCAGCCATAGGAAGCTCATTATTACATTTGACTGTTACCATTAAGGCTAATGAGCAAGTATCAAAGTTGAAACTAGAGATCACTGTGATACGTGCAGGTACTAAGCGTACTGTTCTTTGTAGAACTTCAGGATCAGAGGGCATGACAGATCTTTGCAGTGTATCTTGCTTTCTTGTAAAATATATAGCTAGCACTGAAGACTCAATTTTTTTTTTTAATATGTGCATGAGCTCAATCTTCATCTGATTATGTTTGGGACTCCTAAATTATCGCATTCCTGCCACTCATAAAATGCTTTGCTTCTTGTTGCAGAGCAATCTCACAGAACATAAACTATGTATCTCCTGATTAAAACAAAATTTGGAGATATTCTGGCAATATGCTTTTTCTGTTCCAGTTCCCTAAATATTTAGTCTGTGGGGTCAAGGCAAAAGACACGGATAGTCCATAATGGAGTCTGAAATGTGTATGGTGTATGATGGGATCTCAGTATCCACTACTGAACTTTACAAATCTACTCTTATGGAATCACACTAGTATGAAGACATAACCGTAGTTTCTTCTGTTTCATGTAATTTTATTTACCCATATCAGTAAGTTGGTAACTGTCTTATAAATTGCAGAAAATCTAGGAGAAATTAAAGTGCCTTTGATGGGTGTCTCAGCACCCAACAGTACAGGGAAGAAGTGTCTTAGGAAATAAATCTTAGCTCTTTTCTATCCTTTTGTATTAATAAACACTCTTCCCTGCTGCGAAGAAAAATTGTCGTAACTCTGATGTCTATGTCAGAGATGCTTTAGCAACTTTCCCGAACATTTTAGCCTTTGAATGTTTTGTCCTTAATTCCTAAACCTGATATTTCATTTTGACACTTAGTATGTATTTAACAAATAACATTTCAAAAGGATTTAGAATACTGTAAAATATTATATGCAGTGAGAAAGGACAAAAAAAATCTTTTCTTTCCAAATATAATGAGATCTGTAAAAAAGCAGCTCATCAAAAATGTAAATGTAACTGAATTACTAAGTTCTCATTTTCTAAGTAGCAGCAATTAAATAAACTTGAAACTGGTGGCTATAATCCTCAAGGCTGGATTTGATTAATAAAGCAAACGATAGCCTGCTGATTTTAAAGTAAAAAGCTGAGTAAAGATGTTGCAATTTTCAGCAATAAAGTAATAAGCTATTTAGAGTAAATGTGATTGTCATAAAATAATGTTAGAAACAGTGTCTAATACACTAAAAAATAGGATGTAAAATAGGATGGATTTTCAACAAATATATCCAAAGTTTGAATCAGATTTGGGATGACAGATATTGTAACAAATTATTCATGGCATAAATTATGCCCTAACTAGTGCTGCAATAACAGTATTTATTTAATCAGAGCATAATCATTGTTTGGCAATTACTTTTACAAACTTCCCTAAAATCAAATAGATAATATTTATACAATTGTAATAGCTGAGCTATGCAAGCAATTGGAAGACTTACACAGCTGTCCAAGAGAGTAAGGACCTAAAAGAATTTGGCATATCAAATCATTGCAATACAGTAACTAACAAAATAAAACTCTTACCGCTAATGGAATTACTTGCATATTAAAGAAAGCAGGGATCGCTCTTTGATATCTCAAACCTGAGAATTAGCTTGCAAGAAATAGAGAAGCTGGTAGCCATGTACATTCCATGGGATAATACAGATTGTTTCCTTTATGGTATGGCACATTTCTGGAAGTGCTTTAACTCTTCAGAGTAAAACATTGGCCACAGCAGATCAGGCAGTAGTTCTATCTGACATCTGAGTCTGTCACTAAGTACTAGTGTGTGTCTTGTTATTTGTGGGTCTTTTCCAGCCTCCCCTCAAGCCCGTGAAGACTTTGCGTATGTATAGCCTTTCTTAGCAATGCCTTGTATAAATACACTCTCCTTTTCTTTCAAGTGTATCTTCTAGTTTCATCCATTCTTGTAAGAGATGACCAGTCCCTATCCACTATCTCAATAAGGCTTTTGATGTAAGCTTCTGAAACCCACATAAATACATCTTTTAACAGATAAATGGACCTTAATCTATGCTATTCTTCTTCATAAAACCATGCTCCCGCAATTTTGATAGCTACTGAACTCCCTTGTGAACCTTTCTGAGATTTCTGAGATGGGGGAGACGCATGGTATTCAAGGCATGGCAGAACAATAATTTTGGGAGCAGTGAAAATAGTACAGTGATGTTCACTGTGTTTCAATGTGATCTGTTTCTAATACTTGGATCACTTTCTGCTGCTAACCTTAACTTGCCCTTTGTGTTAGAAGTCATTTGGAGATTAATGTTATCTCAACTGGACTGCTCTGTACCTCAACTGGATCATACACATGCTCCATGATTCTTCAAAAGAGCTTCAGGATTTGCCAGAGTTATGCTTCCCAAGTAGAATACATCTATCCATGTGACAATTAATCAGTATTTTCATTTACCTGGCACAGACATCAGGATTACATATAGGTATGCAGCTCCTCAGATTTCTCCTACCTTCCTTCATTTTCTTTGTAATCAAGGAAGATTTAAGGAAAAGATTTTATACTAACATTATTAGTACATACATTTCACCTCTAGGTTCTCTTAGAAAATCTGAGTGAATACCATCTGGCCTGTGATGTTTATTGCCTTTCATTTTTTGTCACTGTGTTCTCTAATAAATTCTACAATCTCTGTAATGTCAGATCCTCTGATGATTTTCTGTCAGACAGTGGCTAGAAAGGGATTGTTCCCAGTTTCTTCCACAATGAATGCAGGGAATTAACTTAGTTTTTCTGGAATGACCTTAGGTCGTCTGACAATTTTTTTGTACTATCCTCGTAAACTGGAGCTACAGAATCCCTGGAATGTGTCTTTCTCCTGATACATTTTAAGAAAGGTTTATTATTATTACTTATCTTTTCTACTAGTTGTTCCTCAGACTCCCTTTTTAGACTGTTTGGTTTTCCTTTTCCATTTAATCTGCCAGAGTTCATTGTTCTTTTTCTTTTATTCATTCTAATAAGATCTCAAGTATTTGAAGTGTAATTCCTTCGTTGTCATAACCTCTTTAACCCTTTTTTGATTGGCAATATGCACTTGGGATTTTTTTTCCAATGTGGTATCTTTAAATAATTTCCATACTATAATTCCTACAGTGTCTGTAGAGATTCACTTGTCTTAGTTGCCCTCTGTAGCTTCTTTTCAATAAGTGTCCTTAAATTTAGTATTGAAAAGCCTGAAAAACATGGTTCCTGGAATCTTCATGAGGAAGAAGGACACTATTTCACAGTGAGAAGCTTATACCGTACATATTGCAGCATAATTTTCCATAATTTATGCTGACTGGGGTTGTAATGACAATGTTATTTTTATTTTTCAATTCTCTAACAGAAGAATTATGTCAGCATGTACCAGAAGGATATTATTAAACATTTCCTACAAAAAAACATTCCTTGTTTTCTGACCTTCATTAGAAAGTTTTAAAGCTTGATCTGGTACTTCCATAAAAGATCCTTGATAACAGGAAAATATCAGAGTTGTTACTGCAGCCTGTTGTCTAACAAAGAAAGCAATTCAGTTTTCCAGGTGAGATGTTTTAGTTTTAATAGTGTATACATGCTGTCTTGACACCAGGGCAGCCATTCCTTCCTTGGCTTTTAAATTATGGCACAAACATTTCTCATCGATTGCAATTTTAGAGCCATTTGAAAGCTCAGATTTGGCCCCATGGTTTCACTGTGCCGGTACAATTGAGGAGAATAACTTCTGTGATGGGTACTATTATGGTCATTGTGTTCCTGTGAGGTGGACCTACGTCTCTGCTGAAGCTGAGACAAGTGTCTGCAGTCCTGAGAATTGCTGAGGGATTTCTGTGAACTCCCAAGATGTAGAGTGTGCTGTTTTCCCTGTTCCATGCAGACTATGAAAATATATCAATTTTTCAAAGATTGCCTATTTGCACCACTACTCTATGGTTAACACTTAATTTCAGGAAATAGGCTGTGTAAAGAGGGGCTTTGCATCAGGCTTCCTGAGTTTATGGAAGTAAATAATCATCCTCTGATGGTTTGAAATCAAAAGCTTAAGTGCCTTTTTCCATCATTACAGTTTTTTAAGTGTGATTCTTCAATTTGGTGCTTTTTGCCTGCAAAATTGAAATTCATGGAGTGTATTTTTATGTTTACAGGATACCTATTTTGTGTGATTTATCATCTTTTATATTTAACATATCGTACATACTTAAACTATATATTAATACACAGAATTTTGGGGAACTGAAAATTTCAGAAACCAATTTTACAGCAACTACTTGTGCTACTCCAAGTAATATTGGCATAGCAATATTACAGTCGTGTTTATTAATATCTCTTTCAGGATTTTATAAACTACTGGCAGCTTTTCTCCTAACTTTTTCAATTTTGTTGTCAATTATTATCTGTTTAGAGGTATTTGACTTAGACATTGATATTAACAGAATTCAAGGTGTAACCCATGAAAAATGAAGAGTGGTTTGTCATGAAAATGGCAGCCCTTACTAGTGATTCACCATATATCATGAAAACATAGTTTCCTAGTAAAGCTGTTCTTATACCTTTACTGTCTGCATGTACCTTTGGCCACCATCAAAGACAAAATCATTGGCTGGAAGAACTTGGGCTGATTGCCTTGCTCGTGAAACTTGAAATTTGGTAAAATTTATAAATATCAAATGGCAGTAGCTGAATACTCAAGTCTGTTGTCTAAACTGATGACCTATATTTTTATGTTTTTGAGTACTTCAAGAACAAACTATTTCTTGGCCAAGAAGAATGTCTTTGTTAAACAAGCTTGAAATCTTCTGGAAAGAAGCTTTTATTGTGCTGCCTGTATGTTTCACCTTTAATTCCCCAGTCCCATATACTAGAAGACAAGCACATGCAGTCATAAGCACTCTCAATTACTTCAGCCAGAGCAAGTTATATGTTGTGCCTGTTTTAGCTTTGCTTAATCCTTTTTGGAAGGTGTAGAATTTAATTCTGGCCAAAATGGGAAATAATTAACCTAGACGCATAGAATGGTTTGTGTTGACACAGACTTTGAAAATCATCTAGTTGCAGACCCCCAAAATGCCACCATGAGCAGACAGGGACACCACCCTCTATATTGGGGCTCCATCCGACTTGGTCTTGAACACCAATGAGGTGTTCAGAACTTGGCTGGGCAGCCTCTTCCAGTGCCTCACTAACTTCTGAGTAAAGAATTTCTTCCTAACTAATCTAAATCTCTCCTCTTTCACTCTAAAATCATTTCCCCTTGGCCTATAGCTGTCTCCCCTTGTAAAACCTCTAGTAGACATGCTCCTGTTGGAGAAAAAGCCAGTTGTTACTATTTGTGTGTATTCAGTGAACTGAATGGAGCCCAAATCCTGCTTGAAGTTCCAGTTTTAGAGCTTGTTTGGATCTAGAGTTTGCTTTCCTAAATCTAGCTAGGGATCTTCAACCTTCATTCTAGGCAATTTAATAAAGCTCTTTATCTTCTAATTCTCCTTTATTCTCTAAATAAAACTCATCTCTGCCTGTAAAAGCAGATGGGGAAATTAATGTTCTGAACTGTAATTATTCTTCATGAACTCCTAGAAGAATTGCTGTTAATAGGTTACCTCTTCTGTTAGGTAGAAAGAGTAAGATGTCTGTGGTGTTCAGTTTTTCATATATAGAGTTTGTTCCAAACAGTCTGTTTTATTTACCAATGTTGCCTTCTTGGCCTCTGTCCCCTGGGTAAAAAAAATCTGCCTTTTACCCATTCCTTCAAGATCTGAATGTAGTGATCTCAATCAAGGAAATATTTAATCTATTTTAATTTTTAGCCTATTCATGCATAATGACTGATTTAATGAAATGGTGTGCTTATTTCCAGGTTACTTTAAGTATTTTTCTCTTGAATATTACTTTGCTAAACATATTACTGCACTAAAAATAATTACGTCAGCCTAAAAAGTCAAGGAAATCAATTAACTTCTCAAAGGTGGACATTAAATTGCTGTATTTCCGCACCAAATTCTGATCTTTTTTCCAACTGTTAGGCAATTCACTATTAACATAAACTAACTTACTTGATCTAGATGACTAGTTCTGGAAAAAAAATATTAGTCTTAATCCAGAAAAACAAATAGAAAAAAGTATGCAATTTCTCATTTGGGGATGCTGAACAGTTTTCTGTTCAAACT
Organism: Melanocharis versteri; assembly: GCA_013397845.1. NCBI lineage: Eukaryota > Metazoa > Chordata > Aves > Passeriformes > Melanocharitidae > Melanocharis > Melanocharis versteri. The sequence goes on along the minus strand of VZTG01009606.1, from coordinate 11,116 downwards.
GCATTAATAGAAAAATGTGTGTAGCTAGGAAGAGCTTGTACAACTTTTAAAAATGAATCTCAGTTGGTCTTAGGAGCTCAGAGCTTTGCACTGCATTACTATATAGTTTCTCAGTTTTCTCACATGCAGTCACCTTGATCTTTAGGCCACGTACACCCAAGGCCTGTCTGCAGGCATTTGTGCAGATATGCCCTCAGCTTGTCTCGTTCCTCCATCTTCTGCTATCCTTCTTTCCCTCTCTTTGAAGATCTATGCTCTATGCTCCTTTTTTTTTCTTAATGAAGCATGAAATTCTCTCTTAGTCATTCAGAAAAGGGTAGTGGGAATTTACAAATGTAAAAACTGTTTTGAGACTCAGTTTCTCACTTTGCTTCCCTAATTCCTATCAACTCAATGTTAATTGAAAGAGCGGGTGTTTTATTCTTTCACACAGACAAATATACCCATATTATCATTCTGTGAAAATGGTTATTTGCTACTCTCTGAACAGACCTCGCTATTTCAAGCTGCTTTCCATGCACTGCATTTTCTAGGTCACTGAGACCTCATTAGGTATTTCAGAGCTGTGTTTGCAGATTCCTAATACTTGTAAGCCTGAAGTAAGTATTCTGTCCAAATGCTGAGAAACAATCTTTAAGCTTCATTCAAATGGCATGTAGTTTGCTGTTATTTTTCATTAAACATCATCATATCTGTAAATCTGGAATAAAAAAGTCTAGCCAGAATATTTATGGCTTTAATAAAAAAATGAAATCCCCAGATTATGACATTTTAGAAATATTCAAACCAGAATAGTGCAACTCAAAATGAATATACTCTTACATTGTAAATTACAGTTTATCTTGAAGTTATTTTATTAATTTATAATACCCTTTCTAAAGTTAATTTCAGTGAATTGCATTGGTGCTGAGGGCCCATTTGGAAGTCAGCTTTCAGTCAAACACATTAGATTACAAATCCAAGTTATAAACACTTTTCGGAATACATGGCAAATTTATGCTTTTTTGGTCACCAAAAATATAGTGTTATGAATGTGCTGCAATTTATGGGGGAATTTCCTCCATGGTTGCACTTGCTGAACATTAAATTGAGAATTTAGATTATCTTCTGAATTTATGTAGTCCCTATAGAATTGAAACTATACTGTGTAAAAAATTTTCTGTATTCAGACTTTAATCAAAGATGAAAAGGATGAAGCAAGCAATCAGCATAGCCATTCAACAGAACTGGGTATTGTACACCCAAGAATGGCACCAGGAACCCCCATGGGGAAGTGACAGGATGAGACTAGGAAATGTTTGTGACTAACAGGATACAAAAAGTTCTTTCACTTTCTAATGTAAACAGGTTCACATTAGCCATAGTATAGCACTTCCCCTGGGGTCACCTGAATATTTTAACAAGAGAGTTATAGAAAGAGGACTGAAAATCTACCATGTAAAATAAATTGATTACACTTCTCTTGGTTTCAGAGGTTTGTAGATAACAATTTATATTTCTGAATTTCAGCATGACATAGAAAGTGTAAACTGTTGCAACAGCAACTTAGAGGGAGTTCAATATAAAGTTAAGGTATCTCTTCATAGCACTGACTTTCAAATCCTAAAGTATAGAACAGATTATTTGTACTACCTGCTATCACCAAAGAACAGAACTTAAATACAATGTCATAGTCAATTGCTCTCTGTCTATTTTAAAGCATAATTGGTTTTTGATCATATTATATCGTGTTGTTTTGGAAAGCATGCAGTGCTAATTCACAGCAGTATTTAAAGTATAGTGCAGTGTCATCAATTTTAATTGAACTCATCAGACTACTAACTTAAGTCAAAAGTTCATGTACGTTTACATGAAGAAAAAAGTATATATTTAGTTATATCTATAGAAAATAGTTAAATTATTAAAATGGACAAATGATACCTTTAGTTTTAACTTTCATATTTTTTAGATTTTATACTGCATTAGTGTGTCTGTAACTCTGGGCTTCATGTATAGTGCTAACAACTCTTCTCCTAGCCTGGCTAGACAAAACATGCCGTTTCCAGCCCGCAGAACCAAGGACATTTGTAGCTTCAGACCCATAGAATGTAAATAGCCACGAATTGAGAGGGGACAGTCTGAAAGGATGGGACTGCATGGACTGAAGTTGTGGTTGGACAATGGGCCCGAATATGTAAATGGGCCAAAACTTATAAAAAGGGCGAGAACCTGTGACCTGGGGTCCATCTTCGGGGTCCATCTTAGGTGTAATTTTGGCCAGACTCTTGTACTCCCAGGGTGTGTCCAGTGAAGGCCTTTCAATAAATATCTATTTTATTCTTTAACTCTTTCCAGCCTCTGTTTCAGGTAGCCTTCTTTTAGGCATCACAAGGAAATGTCTATGATTCAGAAATTTTTTTATGCAATCTTGCATTTGAAAATATATTGACTGGTAAAAGCATGTGTTCACCCCATGTCAATTTGTAGCAAAGGACTTTGTGATAAGTAATTGGTATTACTTGAAAATTCATCTATGTCATCGGAAGGAATGCTGTGTATTCTGGAGGTGGTAGGAGGTGGCCATAACTATGGAGGCACAGCCCTTTGAGCTTAGGAGAAGCTGGAATCAGATCCAAGCTCTCGGTCCGTGGGTCTTGTATGAATATAAAAAGCACAGATTCTATACTAAAGAAACAATGCTCTTGTAAACACAAATGGAAATCTCTATGAATCTCATCTTGGTTACACACAAGGGGGGTGTATTCTCCACTGAAGTCTAATGGGATGTGCATCGAGGGGAGAATAATATGCACCATTGCCTTGTTCACTAACAGGTGAAGGGTAATATAGATGAAATTGGAGAACTAATGGGCAAGACAGTTCCATTAGCATATACACGGCGGTTTCACATTTTGCAGCAAAGTAAAGGCAAAGTAGTGGCATAAACCAAAGAAAGATTAAGTCTAAGACCTGCTGTCGATGTGATGAAAACAACTTGACATTTGAGTGTTTCAAGTGCTGGTTTATCACATGAGTGGCTCAAATGATTACTTTCTCTGTAGAATCTCACAATGAGAGAACCTGAAGGACCTGCACACCATATCAGATATGGTGCAAACAAAATGTTGAACTGTATGAATTTGGAGATACAGCATGAAGTTGTCATTATTTTGCACTCTTATAGTAAATGACTGAAGGGAGCTACCTACCTAAAGGCATAGTGTGATTTTTTTGCCAAAAAATAAACCAGTCAATAAATTGATCGATCAATATTTAAAAACCTCAGTCACTTCAAGGCTCATGTCAATGATGCTTTAGCATTGTAAGATAGATATCCAAGAATGAATTGCTCTTAAATGAGGCAATTCAAATGCACACCATATGATGTTTTAAATGTGTTTCTGAAACTTTTTAATATTGTGAACAGATCATTGATATCTGCCATCTGGAGAAACACATATTTTTTTCTGTGTTCTTGGTTAAAAAAAAAAAAACAGTCTTGCAGAACTGCTGATCAAAGATAATTATGCCCCAAAATTAAAACACCTCAAAAGATATTTGTAGCAAGATTAAGAAAATATTGTATACTGAATATGAATATGAAACAAACATATATAAGACCTGTCGTATTACTATTGAAGAGCTCCAGAAGACCTTTAATCTTGTTTTAACTGGGTAACAATGCATCTGTGAGAAATCAGATGTCTTTTCTTTGTTTATTAGAAATAACAGAATAACACCTGCATAGGAATCTTAGTATTCAGTGATATCAATTAAAAGCTGTGCATTTTCTCCTACAAGAGAATTTACATGCAATCATCTATTTTATTTTTGTCTTCTAATAATCTATTATGTTTTCTAGAGGTAACAAGAGGAAACGAAAAGTTTCTTGGTTGGACCAAGAAGTTTATGACACTCAGTATATTGTGTCATTGTAGCAGTACTCAGCAGTTCTCTTTCACTATGGGCATGAATGACAGCAGTATAGAGATATACAGTATCTAAAATATCTGTATACTGTCAGAGCCTACATAGTACAGAATCATAATTAACACAACTCCTCCAAGTTGAATAGTCAGCATAATACAAGGTATATAGACCCTTAAGACTGACTCTTTTGACTATAGGATATTTGTGCTATAATTGTGTCTCTGCATTGCGAGAATTATGATGAAGTAAATTCTTTTACAAAGAGAATTTTCAAAAAAGATGTACGGATTTTATTTAAGTAGGTCCTACTCGTTTCCCATTAAAATACTTTAAAATACTTTTCATTTTCATATAAAATATATTTTAAAAAGCAGCAAATCGCAATCCTGATAACACAAACAAATTTCATTACGGTTTTTAGCAATAGTTTGGAAAGCCACTGTTGCTTAAGCTGTAGTAAGCAAATTCTTGAAACAAAAACTAATTTAATATTTTTTTTATATTTGTAATTCCTATTTATGTTCTTATTTCTTAGCTACAGAAAAACTCCTTGTTTTGCTCTTTGCACAAAGCTGTATGGGGGTGTTTTAATTATATGGGGTTATTTTTCCTGCTGTATTAAAATTTTTGGCAGTGAAAGATATGTTTTTCTAGATTTATGTTAACAGGAAGGACGGTAATCTATATTCTACACTCCTGTTAGCGGCCAGAATTATTACTGGGAAATAATGGTGCAGAGGGAAGCGTGAACAATTGTTTTGCTCTATAACACAGAGCTGGAAGAGTTGTGAGGTAAAAAAAACAGGGTAAGCTTTCACAGGCTCTAAAACTCTCAAATTGTATTTTATTTTTTTCTAAGCATTGCGGCAGTCCAGTTATTGCTGTGTGTTTGGAGGACAATATATTCATAGGTGTGTGCACTTATTCTTTTGCTCTCTGCTCATGTAGCCAAACTATTTTCTTCACAGAAACTAAGAGGGATGCAGGCATGATATATCCTGATTATCATTTCATGCTGAGAAGGAGTAGTTGATCTTTTAGACCTATTTGATTCTGACTTCCTGTGCAGCACCTGTCTACCTTTGCTAGCAGTATTACTAAATCTTAGTAAGCCTGCTGTGCCTAAAGGCAAATTCTACTTGCACACAACAGGAACAGGTTTTTTCACCATACGTCATGAAGGCTGAATTGGGGAGGATCCACTTCAACTTAAGTGAAAGTTTTTCTAATATTGCCAGGCTGGCACCACTACTAAGCTGACTGCAGTATACTTATTTTCTGCTATTTCCATGCTCTTTTACTGATTGAAAAATAGTGGCCCTTGTCATGGTGAGCAGAGAGTGGGGCTACTGATGGTGGGCACTGAGCAGATGCAGCTGGTTGGAGCCATCTGAGCAGGTCCCTTGGTGACAGGGGCACAGTCGGGGAGGTGGCAAGGAATGAGGTGCAGGGTAATGTTCATTCCTGGGGCAGGAGTATTTCCTCTTAGTTATGACACCAGGTGCTCCATCCACAGCATAAACTGCCTCTAAATGTAGTTTTCTTTCCATATTATTCTGTTCCAAAATTGGGAGCTCTGTTTTTGTCAATGAAAATACAAGAATGCAAGGAGGAAATAAAGAAAATTATTTATTAATAGAAATAGTGTTTTGAGCGTACTTCCTTTCTATATGAAAGGTTCCAGGCTGCAAAATTTTATCAAAAGTATTTGTGTTTGTTGTGCTTCTACTCCAGTGGCACTATGAACAATTTAACCAGATGACCCATATTTTCTGTGATTTTTTTTGTTTCTTGAAAACACTGTCACCCTTGATGTCTTGAATGTGTGCATGGTAATCCTATCTGCAGTCAGAGAATTTGTATCCAGAGATAAAGCAGACTACAGGTTTTCTCAATATGTTATTAAAGGAGCAGAAATCCTCTTTAACAAAGGTAAACATAGCATACTCATTATACTGAAAATTAATATTAAGATGCTTGAATTTAAAATAAATAATTTTTAAAATACTTTCAAGATGGCATTATCAGAATTTTATGAACTTAGGCCTGAGTTTTGAAGTGACATTGATAAAAAAGACAGCTTTTTATGGACAAAAATTTCTCAGAGACCAATGCATAACCTTGTAGTACAGTAGCTATAATCATCTTTAAATCATAATCATACTGTGCATGTACAAAATATTTTCACAGGTTTTCTTTACTTATCCTCTCTTGCAGCCCAAAGACAGACAGGCACAGGCCCCATTGAGTGGCTGGATTTTTAGCTTCCTGCCATTAAGCACAGTCCCCTGCTATCATGAGCATCCATGTCACATAATCCCTTTCATCAGTACAGAAAGCTAGTCACAGATCCCTAATTCTGAGGTCAGTTCTGCACCAGCACCATCCTCGATTAGAACAGCTGGGGGTAGAAGTGGTCTAATTTGTACCTTCTTATCCAGGCTCCAGAGAGGTTAGCCAGTGCAGCCCACTGTGGCCACCCCCTGCGGAAGCACTTCTAGCAACCCAACACGCCGCACTGCACGTATTCAAATGTACTTCATAAAAGACAACTTCCTCTTTGCTCTTGTTGCTCACCCAATTTTCCAGAGTCAAACTGTGATTCTAGTGAAGGGAATGCAAGGTATTCTGTGAGAAGACTTGTGCTGTTCATTACTGGAATATCTCAAACTAATATGAAACCCACAGACCTCCTGATCAGTTCAGAATGTGTAACAATCATTTCTGTTTCATTTGGAGGAAGACAGTTGGTTTTGCTGAAGAATTACCACTAATTTAATATCCTCTTTTTTCTTTTCTTTTTTTTTTTCTTTTCTAAGTTTTAAAAATGTGTTAGATATGCCTATTCTGTGAAATTGAACTTAGGGAAATACTTGTCAGAAAGAATTCTAACTGCCAGCATTCTGACAGTCCCCTCTTCTGGGACCAGGGGCCTTATTCATCACTGCCCTTGCACTGCTGGCAGCCATCCATACGTATAGCACGAAGAGTGCCCTTTGTTTAAAATTTCAACATATATGGTTTGGTAAAATGCACCCTATTTCCATTTGCTCTGTGCAAAGTTGAATGATGAGAGAATGTCAAAGACTTTGGAGACTTGCCCTTCATGTTTTCCAACGTGTATTTCTGTTGGCAATTTCAGAGCAGGTAGTGTGGAAACTCACTAAATCAAAAGAGTGTGTGAACTTACATAAATCTGTGGTGATACTAAACTGGAAGAGTTTTCTTGACATCAGCATATAATCTGCAAATAAAATTTAGCATATTTGTGTCTGACAATTTTTTTTTCAAGTAGCTGTTTGAAAAATTCTTGCATTTGTTGTTCCTGAGAAAGGGATTTTTTAAAAAAATAATTTACATGAGACACAAAATACTTATTTTGTTCAGATAGTCACATACAAAATACTATTCCTATTGCAAAATTATGGAATTAGCTAGGTTGGAAAAGAGTGAGCATTTCAGCCAGCTCCCTCAGTACCCTTGTGTGGCGCCCTCTGGCCCCATAGACTCGTGTGTGTAAGTGGTGTACCAGGTCGCTGTCATTGCCCCTTGAATTATGTGGGCTTCATTCGGCCCATTGTCCCTGTTTTCCAGCTCAGGTGGCTCAGGGGTACTCTGAGAACAGCTGGTCTTACCATTAAATACTGAGGCAAAGACATGACTTACCTCTGCCTTTTCCTTTATTACTGTGTTTCTTTCCCCATCCAGTAAAGATGGAGATTCTCCTTAGCTCTTCTTTTGTTGCTAATTGATTTATAGTAATTGGTTTTTTGTTGTCTTTTGTGGAAGTAGCCAGATTAAGTTCTAGCTGGGCCTCGGCCTTTCCCCTCTTTTCCGTGTGACCTCACGACATCCTTGTGGTTTTCCTGAGTCACACTCCCCATCCTCCTGAGGTCACAAACTCCTTTTTTTCCCAAGTTACAGCCAAAGCCCTCTTTTCAGTCAGAACAGTCTTCTTCCCTACTGGCTTGTCTTTTGCTACATGGAGACAGCCTGCTCCTGCACCTTTAAATTTCCTTGTGTGCGTTTATATATATATATATGAATGAGATATACATTTTATTACACTTCAGATGGGGAAGGAGAAGGGATGGGGTAGTTATGTATATTTATTATGTATATTGTATATATTTGGGTGTGTTTTGACTGTTATAGAATATTTCATCTGCACCTTCACCCTGGTTGGGTGGTCTGTAGCACACCACCACCAGGACACCTGCCTTATTGGCCTTCCCCCAGTTACACTTGACCACAAACACTTGATCCCTAGAGCATCATCAAGCTCTAGACAATCAAAACACTCTCAAATATACATAACTACCCCATCACCTCTCCTTCCTTTCCTGCCCCTTCTGAAGTGTGATAAAATGTATATCTCATATATATATATGTATGAATATATATGAATACACACAAGGATGTGCTGAACAGACATAACAAATGCTTTGACACAGCTTCAGCTGTGTTAAACTCATGCCGCTGTGAATTTTTGTGAGACCCAAGAAAAGAAAAAAAAATTTCTTTGCTAGATTGAAAGCCTGTTCTAAGGATGTATGTGTTCTTTCAGATACTTTAGTCTTTTCAAATCCTAGATCTTCATTTATCCTTCATCTTGGCCCTTTCAGTGTTGGAGATGGAATGAGCTTTCATGGAGAAATGAAAAATCCAAACTGTGAAGAGACATAATGCAACCAAAGCCAATTCTAGGTGTCTTTATATAAAGTATTGCGTACTATTTTCTAGTTACATGTGAAATATATGTGTATGTTATGCCAGTTAATTAATCTTTATTCTTTTTTTATTCTAAGATTCCAGAATTTCTATATTGAGAACAGGAAAATTAGTACAATATTGTTTGGATGAGTTTTTAAAACAGTTTTTAAGAATGCTTATATGTTAAGGGTATCTAGAGTTAGGTATTTTCAATGAATTTTAAGTGCTCTTTATTTATTTGCAACACATATAAAGGGCTAAAGGGCAAGTGCTTTTCTTTCACAAAAAAAAGTAAAGACATTAAAAGTGCTTATTCTAAATGATAAGCAATGAGAACTAAAATAGCTACATAATTTAAAAAACTACATTATAAAATCAGAACTCAAAGTGGGAACCTAACTTTATCAAATCATATTCATATAATGAAGGAAAAATCTGGTAATGTTTTGTTTTTTCATTCCTTCCTCTTAAATTATAATTTTGTGAAATAGTTTAAAATAAATGTTTTTGTGCATAGCCAGTCTTGAGTGTAATTGCTTTAAAATGTTGAGAAACTAGAAAAAGCTGTATCTCCATCATACAGAATTCTTCTCATCAAAGCTTATTTGCCAAATAATAGAAAGACTCAGGTGCCAGCTGTCTCTTGTTTTATTAATCCCTTGGCAAGTAAAGGCAATAGTTTCATTTTTTGCGTTACTTGTAGATGATCACTAAAATAGAATATAATGGAAAGCAGGAAAGGGAAGAAAAAGAATATGCAAATTCTAAAGAGACTTCTTTATTACTCAATGTATTTTTCTTCAATCAATGTAAAAGTTAAATAATGTTGTATTAATGACATGAAAAAATACAACAGCAATAACAGAATCAGAGATTAATGTCTTGAATGTGTGAAAACCTTAGGAAAGCTGATAAATAGAAAAAGAGGAAACAGTTATCACAAATTTAAAATACAAGACAGAAACTTAAACAAGATTCAAAGGTCAATTTAAAACATATTTTTAAGGAGCTCTTTATCATATTCCTCATCCCCCACAAAAATAATTCAGTTACAGGGTTTTTTTCTAATAGTTTACACATAATTCTGATTTCTAGTAGAAATGTCGTTATCTGGTTATGCTTTTATACGCAAGAAAGTTGGCCAGAAATGTAGGGGACAATAAAAAAAGATTTTCAAATATATTAATGGCAATAGGCAGTGGAAAAATAACATTGAGCTGTTACGAGATGAGGATGGCCACCTCACAAACAGGGATGGGGACAAGGCAGAGGTGTTTAAGGCATTCTTTACCTCTGTCTTCAACACGGATGAGGGACCAAGGGGGTTTCAGTGCCATGAGCTGGAGGACCATGACTGAGAGAATGTTCAGCTCCCAGTCACCCCTGAAACTGTGTGGGATCTGCTGCTTCAGCTGAATCCCTACAGATCCATGGGGCCTCACGGGATTCATTCAAGAATCCTGAAGGAGCTGGCTGTTGGCATAGCAAAACCTCTCTTGATGACTTTTGAGCTGTTTTGGGAATCCAGAAAGATCACAGCAGAGTAGAAGCTGGCTAACATTGTCCTGATTTTCAAGAAGGGCAAGAAAAGGGACCCCAGACACTACAGGCCTGTCAGTCTCACTTCAGTGCCTGGTAGTTATGGAGAAGATTATTTTGGGAGGTATTGAAAAACGCCTGAAAGACAGTGAAGTCATTGGTCACAGCCAGCATGACTTCATGAGGAGAAAGTCCTGCTTATCAAACTTGGTTTCCTTCTATGACAAGGTAACACACCCGGTTGATCTAGGGAAGCCAGTTAATGTCATCGTCCTGGATTTCAGTGAAGCTTTCAATATTGTCACTTACTGTATCCTTCTGGACAGAATGACCAACACAGCTGGGTAAACACATCATCTGATGGGTGATCAGCTGGTTCACGGGTTGGGCACAAAGGGTTACAGTGAATCGGGTGACATCAGTCTGGGGACCAGTCACTAGTTGGGTTCTGCAGGGCTCCATCCTCAGCCCTGTGCTCTTCAACATCTTCATAAATGACTTGGATGCAGGACTAGAAGGGATACTAAGCAAGTTCACAGATGATACAAAATTGGGAGGAGCCATCGACTCCCTTGAAGGCAGAGAGGCCCTTCAGAGAGACTTTGATAAATTAGAGGATTGGGTAATCACCAACCATATGAAATTCAACATGGGAAAGTGCTGGATTCTGCACCTGCGATGGGGCAACCCTGAGTGTACGGACTGGGGAATGAGATGCTAGAAAGCAGTGCCACAGAAAGGGACCCGGGGACCCAAGTCTACAGTAAGTCGAACCTGAGTCAGCAGTGCCCTNTGAGTCAGCAGTGCCCTGGCAGCCAGGAGGGCCAACCGTGTCCTGGGGTGCACCAGGCACAGCATCGCCAGCCGGGCAAGGGAGGGGATTGTCCCGCTCTGCTCTGCACTGGGGCGGCCTTGTCTTGAATCCTGTGTGTAGCTTTGGGCACCACAATGTAAG
>VZTG01009605.1:552111-630436 GCA_013397845.1 Melanocharis versteri | reverse complement strand
GCAGAGCTGCTTCCAGCTCTGGGACCCCAAACTGAGAAGGATGGGGACTTGTTGGAGCAGGTCTAGAAGAAGCCATGAAGATGCTCGGTCTGAACTCCTATGGAGACAGCCTGAGAGTGCTGGGCTTATTCAGCCTTACAGAAGCCTTTCATTACCTGAAGGGAGGCTACACGAGAGCAACAGAGGGAGTTCTGCGAGGGCATATAGTGATAGAACAAGGAGTAATGGTTTTAAACTGAATGAGAATGGGTTTAAGATTACATATTAGGAAGAAATTCTTTACTGGAAGAGTGGTGAGGCCCTGGCACAGGGCCAGTCAGCCAGAGAAGTCGTGGCTTCCTCATCACTGGAAGTGTTCAAGGCCGGGTTGGACAGGGCTTTGGGACATCTGGTCTAGTGGAAGGTGTCCCTGTCCATGGGAGCAGGGTGTGAATGATTTGATCTCTGGGGTCTCTTCCAACCCACGGCATTCTGTGATTCTATGATCTGCCTTACTTTTCTGCTTTTGAATTGTCTTTCCATTCATGTAACCTGCTAGGAAAAGCAGATTCCAAAATTGACTGCTGTCACTTTTCATTTTATTCTACTTCTTCCTGGCAGAAAGAAAGAGAATAAAAGTTCAGTGTTTGGGGTTATTTATATATCTTCTAACTTACATAATGTCCTCTGGTGTTGCTAGTACTTTCCATGTGCTATTCAAGGAGCTTTAAGTGCTTTATGTTCTCTGTGTGTGGGACGAGACTGGTTATGCATACTTGGAGATGCAAGATAATTGTCTACTCAAGGAGTTAATGAAGTATAAAGTACAATTACTAAATTCATAGCCTTGATTATTTTTCTATGGCTTTCCTAGGTAGGCAAACCAGAAGAATTGTAGAGCTATCCTGCACCTTCTGGATCAATACTATATCATGGACCTTGTGCAGAGAAACAGTCTGACCTTCTTTGTATGTAATGAAACAGTTTAATGTCATCTTTTAGTTGTAGCACATAAGGAGTCTTCTATAGGTTGGAATTGTAGTGGTTTCTAAAGGAATGCTTCTGGTTTATGTTACTGTTTTGAATGAAGACTGGAAGAGAGGATGCAAAAGGGTACAGTTAATTGAGTATGAAGCATTTTTCTAACTTTTTAATTTCAACTGCCTAAAAGAATTTTTTTAAGCATTATTTTATCGTTGATGGTCTTTTCTGTACAATCAGCCTTCACAGCTTATGCTAGGTAAAGCCTAAACAAAGCTTTAATATGGAATTGTGACTTAACTGGTCAGCAGTGTTTTGATTTCATCACTTTAATATCTCATAGTCTCCAGGGAATACAGATGTATTAAATTGAAAAATGGGATGATGATTTTATCAAATAAGCAGTCTGGTAATTGTGATGAGATACTTCAATGAATGGAACGGTTTTCCAGACATGCAGTGATTCTTCAGCAGATTTCTACCTTATGATTTAGAGAAGTAGGAAAGTGTTTGTTGAACTAGCAAGGAAAAAGACCAATTTCTAGTATTGCAGGAAACATTTTTCTTACAAATAAATGATCTATACTGAGGTAGCAATTTATCTGGCATTGAAGAAAACAAGCTGTTTTCAGGATTTTTTAGCAGTTGAAAAAAAAATATTAAAGCTAAATGTCTTCATGCCCTGTGTTCACAAACCAGCATTAACAGTCCTACTTTTGTTTACTGCAGACAGAGTTCAGGAGAGCATCCCTGTTCAGGAAAGTAGCAAATTAGCAGCTACTATGAAAAGAGACAGTTTTAAATGCAATTTAACTACCATCTGAAACTAATGTCTGCATTTGCTACATGTAAGAATATTACTAGTTATGTGTGGCGCTTCTTTCTTTATTGGTGGTGTTTGTTAGTAGCTCTGAAGTATATATGAACAAGTTCTATTCAAAGCTCCAGATGATTTGTCTCCTCATGACTTTTCTTCACATTATAAATGTTGTTATTCTAAAATGCAGTCCAAACACTGGGCAGGTAATAGAAGCATTTAATTCTTGGGTCAGAAAGCAAAGAAATGTAGTGTGTGGACTAGAGCAATTATTGACGTATATGTTTTCAAATAATGATGTAATCTGAGGTACAAGGAAATGGAGTTAATAAGCAAAGATAAAAACATAGATGCTTGTGCTTAGATGTCTTGAACTCAGTAAGGCACATTAGTTTTGTATCTTGATTTTTACTTCACTGAATATTGGTTTTGATGTATGACAGGGTGGGTTTTTTTACAGAGGAGGATATTTTCAACAAGTGATAGAGTTTTCAATGCAGATCTTACCAAATATTCTCTATAAATGTACTCTGTTTATAATTTTTATATATAGGTATTTTATTGTGGCAGTCATAACTGGAACAAAGCTTTGCAGAGATGTCAAGGTTACATCATCCTTCACAAGTATGGTCTAACAACATTGTTAGAGTAAAAATATGTATGGACTACGTAATCCTGTCCCCTTCTACCCATGTAAGCATGCACACTGCATGCAGTCACCCCATGGCTTGCTTTCTGCAGCATCTTAAAATTTGTTTTTACATCTATGTCCTTGAATATTTTGTCCTGGTGCACATGCGTACATACATACATACATGCCTCTACCCATGCATCCTTATGCCAGCTAAAATTCTCCTTTTTGTCTGTATGTACAGTCTTTAACTAAGACAACCAACCCATCCCACCGATCATTTCCTTTTATTCTGATTGTGTCCCATGCAGAGCATCTATTTAAGTTGCTGTATTCCTTCATTTGAGAGATGGTTTTTATTTTCTCCTGTAGGATATATTGGAAAATATCAAAATCATTGTGGTGAATACTACTTATATTGGTTTCTTGCTGTGGGGAAGGATTAGGAGAATATGCTGAAAGAACTAAGAAGCAAGAGAAATACTTAAATAAGCAGCTTATGAGCAAACAAGTACAATGCACAAGTTAACTGTACACAAGTAGCTGCTTGGCACCAGAAGTTATTGTAAAAGCAAATCTAGGGGTTCTGTGGGGAGCGTCCTGTCTATTCTGATTTTAGTAAGTTTTGCATATAGTAGATTTGCCTTCTGGTCTGTGCATTTGACCAGCTTTACCAGTAACTTTGCATGTACTGCTGATACTATTGCTGTTGGTGGTATAGGTTGTAATTATACAGGCTGTCCATACTTATCCTCATTGCAGTTTATTTTGTAGGGGTTTTCTTTTATGGAAATAGGAGTGATGTGGACATACAGTGTAGGTTTTTCAATAATACCTTAGAAGCTGTAGAAATAACTTTTCACTTTAACCTTGCAAGCTAGTCTACTTTTTTGAAGCAAAGAAATAATGTATAATACCAATTGATTGTCTATAAACCTGAAAAAGTTGATGGTATGTCAATAAAAGGTAACACCTTACATAGCGCTGTTTACCACATTAGTGTGTTATTGGTAATGTGAAAAGGAAGAAAGCTCCAGAGACCGAACTGTGATGTTTGCTAGGAGAGTCTGAAACTTATCAAGGAATGACATGACTTCAGAGCAGTCAGACCGTTCTCCAAGGTAACCCAAGAATAGCTACACCGTCTGTACCTCATGTACTGGATTTTTAGTTTTCTCTTGAGACAGCTGGCAATGTGCCATTACAGCCTGATGCTGAAAGCAAATGGCTCATCATCCCTAAACACCCTTACATATCAGCTAGAGGTGTGTAGCAATCTTTCAAAAACAGAAATCTGATCACAAGACTGAAACATCTTTTTTTCAATTAGTTTGGTCACTGAAGTTTATCAGTCATCTTTTTGCTGTCACAAGAATTTGTGATAAACCTGTTTCACTTGGATAGACCTAGTTTCATGTGAAACTGGGGTGCAATGGTTTATTTTTTAGTAATTTCCTTTTTGACACTTTTGATTTAAAATTGTCCATGTGGTTAACAAGAAACCTGACATTTGCAAAACTGCTTGAGAAGGAATTGGTTTGTACCCTTGCTGTAATGACACAGTGAGTTATAATATTCTTCATGTTAATTTGTTCTGGTTCCATAATAAAGTTAATTTGTTCTACTTCCATGGTTGATTATCTTTCTAGGATGAAGGAGGAAGGGCAGTATAGTGAGTGAGAAGTTACAACTTTTCATGTCCTGGTTTAAACCCTCTATGTGTTAAACACTGTCATTTATTGTCTCACAAAAAAAAAACCTAACAGCAGTTGTGTAATCTTCATTATATCACACTGAATATTTAAGATTAATTTACCAGTGCTTACCACATACCTATTTTGGTTGGGACTATTTCTGTGACAGAGCATATTCTGGAATGGATATGGACCTAAACTGAAGCAGACATGTTACTTGAGTTTTTTAGTAAGTTAGCATCCTAGTACCTTTTTCCAGCATCTTGTTCTGTAAAAATTAACACTGCTTTTAATGAAGATGCAGTATTTTCATATGATCCTAACTGTTGCATGTATAACCTGTTTTGCAAGGGATGTGTGCTAACTAGGCCAGCTGAACCAAAAGTGTTAACATGACCTTTTTATTGTGTATTAATTAACCAAGATTTGAGTTTCACTAGAGAACCCTCAACTGATTTAATCCCATGATATATAAATGACAGAATTCAAGACAAGTTCTTAAGTGTCCTAAGGCTAAGTCTGTGATAGTAAACTATAGCAGTGGGCCTTCTGTTTGGATTGTTTCAGTTTGTTTCTCTTTGGATTCTTTCTCACTAAAATGTAGTGTTACAAGTTACTGGAATTTTTTGTAAACTTTAATTTTCTTTCCCATGAATATGCTTACAATTGAGGTAAATATGTATGGCCCTGGCTATTTCAAAGGATGTCTATATCCCAAAATGTTAAAAATTGCAGATTCTTAAGTATATCTGATGATACTCAATTTCTGTAGAATCTGCCTTTAGGTGTGGAACCTCAGCTTAGCTTCAGTCCTGTATTTGAGTACATTAATCTCCTTATATCAAAAACATGGAGAAAATTGTTATGCAAGGAAGATGGAAAGATGTTTAGTGAATCTAAAGAATGTCAGCATCAAGATGGAGGTAGTTCTTGAAAAATACATGTTCCTGTAAGGATTTGTGCCTGACAGTTTAATGATTAGGTCAGGAGCTAGTAGTTCTTTTGAGGAGTTTTAAAATTCATCCTTCTCACATTAATACTGCTTGTTACTCTATCTCATGATGTTCTAGGTGCTTATTATTTAAAAGCTAACATTCACAAATTATACATCTAATAATTTATGCCTGATGCAGGTAGAAAGTGAAGACATTTTATAATGGAAATATGACAGAACTTTAACTGGAAAGGCTGTGCAGGGCATTAGTGTAATTCATCACCTGTTCTGTACATTTAGGCTGTTTTCTAGAAATCCATTAAATATGATAGGAAGATGGATTGTGGTCTATTTCTGAATGACATTATAATCAGTACACATGGTAATTAAGATCAGCTTATGGAAGTGTTGTCTGCAGGGTCTATCAGTTGGCTAGCAATTTGAGATAAACTGAGATGAGCGGAACCTAGTGACTTCAAAAGACCTTCTGGTTGTAGAAACACATACAGCATACAGCAAACTAATGATACCTCCACTGTGAGATCGTTGTATTATTGTCTCTCAAGTGGACACCAAATGGCGTAAAATACAATGTTGTCATCATATTCTACTTTCTTTAGCATAGCTTGGCAAACATGCGGTGGAGCATGTCAGACCACAGCATGGCTGAGCAATAACTCTGCAATTCTTTTCCATTAAAGCAAATCCACACAAATTTGTGCATTAAACATGTCACTGCTTTCTTGTTTCCATAAATGTTAGTGTCTTACATAAATTCAGGTATTAAAGGCATTGGGAATTACTTAACTGAATAGATAAAATAAGTGTGGAGGTAAATTTGTCTGTATTGTGTATGTGCTCTGAAGCCAGCCATCAAAAGATGAAGATGTTGCTTTGTATTACATTTTATTTACATTCTTCACAAATGTTTAATGGACTGCTTGGTTAAGCTTCTTTTGTTTTAAAAAGAAAATCCAGCAGCTAGAAATGTAGTCTCCTGTAATATTCTTTCTGGCACATATCATGGGAAAATAAATGAGCCTGGTATCATGCCCTGAAGTTTTATTAACACTATTTTCAACCTGAAAGAGAAGCTTCAAATAATATGTTCCTTTGTAATCTGTAGTTTGAATATAGCAGACATTTGTCATTATATTGGTTCAGTTTTTGTTACTTCCAGCAAGTCCCTATCCTGAGCTTGGATGTGGAGATGGAGCAGCATAAATTTGTTGCCATCCGACTTTTAGAGGGACATGCAATGAGAGTGCTGAGGATCAGGTACTACCATGTGGTTCTGGGGTTAAGAAGCGTGGCCAAGAAGCATCAATGTGTTTCCGTCCAAAGGTGTTCAAAATTGCTTCCCAGCCCTTCATAAGGACAAGGTTTTTATTCCTTCTGGGTAGAGATTTCAACTGTTTGCAGCTTTAGTAGCCAGATAATTATGTAAAAACACTGTGAGACAGTTAAAGATGTGAGACAAGCTTGTTTGTGTAACTGGTCATTCCCTTTGTTAAACAGGGTTGTATCCTCTATCACCAGAAATTAATTTAAACAAGTATATGACTTAGCAAAACCACAGTGCTTTTTTAATGTTTTTAAGTTAAAATGTGGCGTGTGTCATATTTTCTAAGTTTTTATACCTGTGATTTGTATTATGCACCATTTGCTTAGAAATTAGGAATGCAGTTTAAATGTGCAAAAGCAACATTTCATTTTTGGTGCTGTTGGTTAAGTAAAACTGCTGTGAATGCATGGAATGCATAAAAATGCTTATCAAAACATGGATCATACTAACAGTCCAAACACACTGAAATTCTTTAATCTCTAGCTAGGGCAGCATTCACAGTTCACTGCCTACCCATTGCCACAGGTACTAAAAGATGAATGAATACCAAATAGTAGGACTTAAAACATGGCAAAACAGATCTTAAACTCTTATTTACTTTCTAAAGTATTTTCCACTGCTTTTAAGTAAGTGCAGGAAGGAATGTGCGATATGAGGAAAGGGGAGAGTTTCTTTATTCCCTCATGTTTCCATCATACTTTCCTATTGCAAATGTTAATAAGGTGGTGCATGACATTCCTTAGCTATTCAAGAGTGGCACAGTGCATTTATTTTTATATATGGAGGGTTTTTTTTTTTTTGTGAGGAAGTTGTTAAGTAAAAAGTAAAAGTGTGTTTGTGAAACATGTCTGGGCTGTAACTGTGGTGCTGTACATGCCAGAACATTACAACGTAGTTATAGATGCTTAAGAAACAGTACCTTCCCTTTTCTTTCTGGCAGAAATACATACTCTGGTGTTTGTTGGGGAACTTTTCTTTCTTTCTCCCCAGGCATATTTAAATGCAGATATTTAAATGCCTCTCTTTTTTATGTCATTTTTCTTACACTTTTTAAGTAAATATATGGTAAACAGCGTTCTGTATTTTACCTTGAAATATGTCTGAAAAAATACCGTTCAGTGTTTAGGGAGTGCTCACCCTGAAAATATTGCTTGCTAAACCCATTGTCTGTGTAGGTAGGATAGGTGTCTGATTACAGCCAGACTTTTAATTAAGGAATCAAAGATTGTTTCCACAGATAAAAGCCTCATCTTTAAACTCCTTCCTAGCTTTCTTATGAGGCTCTAGCTTACCTGATCATCAGTTTTGGGATATGCAGAAGTTGGCAGACTGCAGTGTGCATCCCACTTGGCAATTCAGAAAGATCTGACTTCTAAGGCTTAAAAAAAATCCGACTTTTGAGATTCAAAGTGCAGTGTTACAACATTTTGGAAAGTCCTGGTGCAATACAGGAAGAGGCTGTTGGAGCTCTTTATAACGCACATTACTTGTGTTTGGTTCTTGGTATTCACACATTACTCATTTATTAAAAAACAGTTCAATATTATGATATTTTCTGGGCAGTATGTGACTTTTTCTACCATTTTTCAAGATCCCAGTAGTATTACAGAATTTTCTACAATATGTAGATATTGCAGCATTAAGCATTTCACAGTGTTTGGTCAGTTATTTCTAATCTAATGAGTTAGTACCTATCAGCTTTTTGACAAAAGTGGCGTTGAGCTGATGTAACCCCTTTTTTAGGGCACCCCTCCACAGGTCCCAGCAGGGACCTTATCCTCCTGTGCCCTGCAGAGCCTTGTTACAGTTTCTGCTGAATACCACTGGTGTTCTCACTCTTCCTCTGAGAATCTCTTGGCTACCAAGATCTGTTTGAGTCCTGACTGGTCTTCTTAGACCTGCTTGCAGTCCCACTGAACTAGGAAAAACATTCTTTTCCTTACATTTTTTGTTGTGTTAGATTTTGGTAAAGGCTCCAGAGTAAATGCCAATTATCAATTCAATTTAGTGCACTAGATTGCATAATATAGCCATTTGTACCAAGATTATGTAGCATCTTTCTAATGAGAGATCTGCCTAATAAGAGAATGTTTCAGATTCTTTTGTTACCTATTTTGAATCCATTTTGATTGTAGTCAGCAAGAGGACTGGAAGGTAGTGAAGACTAATTCCTGGTGTCGTTAGCAGGCAATAATGTTTTTTGTGGCTGGTTACCAACCTTGCAAGAGTGTGTGTCAGTAGAGTTAACTAATCTTGAGATGAGTATTTCAGAGAGATGTTTTGCAAAGTGCTTGGTGGTCATCAAACATTCTTAACGGTGGAGACCTGAACTGGGTAGTAACACTGGGAAAAAGGAGAGCTTCCTTCTCATATTTGCAAGGAATTTCTAATGCTACAATTTGGCAGTAGTCTCAGTATCTGCCATTTATAAGTTTGCTACAAGGTGCTAAAAGGACAAGAAAGTGAGGGCATGGCAGGGAGTGGAAACTGATGGGATGGAGTGCGCTGCTGGCGGCCTCATCATTACTCTATCAAAGCATTTGATTTTTTAAAACAGTGATATAACGTATGTGTCATTAGTAGTGATGCACCTTCGGCTTCCAAACTGAATGTGTGCCATTTAGGTTTATTTCTAATGCTTGTTACTACAGTTAATAGGTAAATGTTATTTTAAAAGATGCCCCTTAAATCTAATTAGCGTCTCAAAGCTGTTTTAATCATGTTTATAAATACTAAAATGTTATGAATCAAACAATTGAATTAATCATTCCATCATGGTATAATTAAGACTGACTAAAAGTAAAATTATATTTTAATGGCCCTCTTCTTTTCACATTGAGGCCAATGGCAAGAGTCCCATTGACGTCAGAAAGTGCAGGATTAGGCCTTAATATGATCTGCCTTTTTTGTGAGTAACCTCAGTATAAAATTCTTTGTCTTTTTTTTTTTTTTTTTTTTAGGGATAAATGTTTAGCTGACTGTTCAGTCACTTGTTCAAAGCTTGTAGATGGAAAAAATGTTTCTGACCTAACATAAATATTTTTCTCAAAATCTAGCAGATCTTATGATTGTTTTTCGACCCTGAAAACAGATCATTAAAATATTGATCCTGTTTCCTGAAGATTGTATGTTTAACTACGTTACTAAAACAATAACTTTTATAGTCTGTGTGGAATTATTTAGTGGGAACAGCATTAAAATTACCTGGCTCACTTTGAGGTGATTCTACCTCTGATTCTGTTCAGTGGCACACGGCGGTGTGACACTTAATGCCATTGCAAAGCAACAGCTACTTTGGGCTCAGCTCAGCTCTTTTAATTGTTGGTACAAGTTTGGATTGCCACAGCTGAAATCTCAGTAGCATGACAAGTTGATAACCACAGCAGGGTAAAATTTGTCTCAAGGACATCAAGAATAACAGGTCAAAGGACTCTAGTAAAATGAGAAGAGTAATGGAATTGCTGTTGAGGTTCACAATCCTCTTGACTTTTAACACATCCTCTGACTATGAGTTTACTTATGAATTAATTGATATTTTTTCAACTCCTGACACAGAAAAGACAAAAGTAGTATTTTCTTAATTTAATGAGGTTAATAAAAACAAATACAAAGTTTGTTAGATGCTCTGCTGTTGTTGTACATTGTTTCCTCTAGGTATCTGTATGAAAACCAGAAAAAGGGAAGCTTCTGCCTTACATCCCAAAGCTGGATTTCTCACTCCTTTCTAAAGATTAACCACTATTTTTCACAGCTAACTAAACACATTCTTAGTGTGTAAGCATTTTATACAAATCGGATCCCTCTAGGGAGAATTGAGAAAGATCATACATTGAATATTGTATGTATGGTCGTGTTCAAGTTATTATCTGAAAGCGTAAGAAGTTCTGTTTGAATTCTTGGTCTGAGTCAGGTGGACTTCAAAGTTGTGTTTTCTATATTGTGGTGCTTTCTAGAATTGAGGAAGTAAGTGGGACAAGGTAAAGAAGAAACAATAGAAACCACCAGTTGCTTTTCTGACAGCTTCATGCATACGAAAAGCCAACAAAAATCACTGACATGTTCACAAATGCTTTAGGATGGCCGGAACTGTTTTTTCAAAAAGGTGTTCTATTTGCCAGAAAGTTTGTCTCATATCTAAATAGAAGTATTTGTCTCTTACAAATATTTTAATCTAAATATTGCAGCTATAGAATAATTAAAGTGTGAATATCTTCATCAAAATTCTACTTTTCAATAGACGGAACTAAAAATAAAAAAGAGGGGTGCTTTTGTTTTCCTTCTTTTTTTAAGTTCTGTGTCTGTGAGAGATTCCTTAAAATGAAACAAGAAAAAGAGCTGGGACATTTTTCCTGTGAAGTATAATATTAGTGCATAAAAGAATTTATATGTTCATGTTAATGAGTTTACATTTGAGATCAAAACATGTTACTAATAGCTCTTTTTTTTCAGAGGTCAGTAATGCAGCCAGTAAACTCATAGCCATGAGAAGTGTAGCTTAGAGAGAAGAGTGGTTGAGACAAGTGAAATAAGAATTATTCATTCCATTCATTATTCAGTGTGCCTCTTATGGCAGACTGAAAAAAAAAAAACCAGACATAAATCAAAATTCATCTTTTCCAGTTCAGAATGAAAAATAAAAGAAATCTGAAAGAGCAGGTTAGTGTAATTGTAATTTATTATTATCCTGTATTGTCTATTGTCTGTCCTCTATTTCAGTGGAATCAAAGTTTTAATAACACTGGTGAAGGTATCCATAAAAGCTCTTAAACCGAGGTAATTTGTTTCATCTGACTAACACGTTTTACATATTGTGCATTTAATAATGAGTAAAGTAGCTAGGCCAATAATAAACCAGTACAATATAGACAAAAGAGAACACTGATTTAAGGTCATTGTGTCAAACGCAGCAAAATACTGTTTATAGCATGTCAGGAATGGCTTTACAATTAGCACTAATTACTGAGAAAAAAATCAAAACATCAGCTTTAAGGAAGGACACTTTTCAGTGCAAGATCAAAGCCGTGTCTCTACAGAATAGCAAAGCTGTTTAATTGCACTGAAGTGCTAATTGGATTTTGAGGTGCTTTCATGTGTTTCCCCCAATTAGCCAGTCATCCCTGACCAAATCCACCTAAGAAGAGATTATGAGTTTTAAAACTCTTGTCTGCACAGTTGCAACTGGGGGTACCTGTGTAAAAGCAGTAGTGCCTTATTTTTGTATAAATTGAGGTCTTTCAGGTCATGTTACTAGGCTTGCAGGGATGAATAAATAAGGAGCAAAGCAACCCCACACTGTGTGGTAAACAATTACTTAGATATTCGGTCATCTTTATATCAGTCTAAGAAAACAGAAAAGCTACAGCTAACCCCCTTTTTTAGTTACTTAGTTCATCAGTACACAGTGTTTAAAGAGAGCTTTTGATGCCTGAGGAAAGACTTGTCTTCAGAGGCTTTACCTGTGCTCTGCATTTCTGTTAATTAGAAAGAATTATTTACTTTTAATATTTTTTTAGGTAAAATTTGCAGTCTTTTCCTAACTTCTTAAATAATTTAATTTGTGGTTTTCGTGTTTGTAGAAATTACTGCAATGATTTTTTCACTAACCTTATTTATGAGTTTGGATAACATCCTACACATTTGTAAAAGCACAAAAAGTCGAGATAATGGTGACAATTGCTAAAACCCATACCGTTTCAGAAAAAGCTATTATTCGTCAGTAGTTGAACTATGTCAAATCCTCATAAACCATGATCTCTTGAGGCAAAATGCAGATGCACTCTTTCCCTAACACAATTTTTTCTGCATTTTTAAGAGTCTTACATCTTCCCCCTCCAAATGCTTAGGCAGCTTGCTGTCATCCAGTCATAACTGCAGTGGGATCCTGAGGAAGAAGATACTTTTCATCCTGATGGAGGAGAGGCATAGAGCAGAGTTGCTAACATAGGAATGTAGTGAAGCCCTGCAAGAATGTCTTCATGCATCCTTCAAGAACTCCAAAGTCCCATCAGAAATTGCTTACAAAAGTCCTATTGAGATTGTCCCTAATAGAGCAAAAGGACTTGCATGAAGGAGACTCCACCCAGATGACCAAGCTCCTGTCATGCATTGTGGTGGTGGGATTTATCACTGGGCCATTCTGCAAGTTATGCGACCTGAATGCTGAGCATTCACACTCCAGGGCCTTGCTCTTGTAATCACAGAGTTGTGGCTGGTCCTGTCTTCCTCCGTGAGCCCCTGGATGGGTTTTGTACTTCCTTCAAATGAGTTTTTCTTATCAGTTAATTAATCATAGCAAACTCGGACCCTTTGTGTGTGCAGTGGAGCAATTATGGGAAGGTAGGGTGAGGAAATCAGTAATCTGGAGCATCCTTTAGATGCAGGAAGGAACTTGGGTGCAAACCAACTGGGTGCTTGCAACATCTGCATTTTGAGACCTGTACGGAAAGGACTGGATATTCATGGAATCAGAAGACTGAGTAGGAACCATCATGAATCTGTTACATGTGGATAAGAGGAAAATATTTGAGTTTAGTGACGAGTGTTGTAGTTCCTTCCTAAGTTTGTTCATTTTGCACTGCAACTTATAGTATTTTAAACATGCAATTTATATCAAACATCCACTGATACACTATCATATGAATGCAGAGTTTTTCTCTCAAACTGTATTTATTATTGCTGTTGGTTGCATGCTGAACTTTAGGGTTTGCTATTATTCTGATAGTTCTTTGAAACTGAAGGACTCCACGGAGCAACCATCCTTGATATGTCCTCATGCTGTACACTTGACATTTTATTGTGATTAAGGTCTTCCACACCAGGCTCCCATAATTTAAGAGGCAGCTAAAGCAGTAGGTCTGTCATGCTGATTTCAAGATACTTTTTTTTTCTTTCACAGCATGCAATAGCAAATATTTTTGATTAGTCATTTGAATATTTGCTTGACTTTAAGGGAACATATAGTTCCCTTGAAACCATTTACTTTAAAGTTTTTGAGTTGAGTCTGAATTTTAGAAACATTTATTGATTTTAGAAATTGTTAGCTTCACCTTGTAGGACCTCACTGGTTCTTGACTGTGGGAAGACACTCAACAGAGAACATCACTGGAATGAATTGTGTAGGACTTACATGTAGAATACATACTTGCACATGAAGTGTTCTTTAGTTACAATTTATTCGTATTGCTCTCAGACAAAAAGCCACCATGCTAGTTAAAAGTGAGAATTTCAGGTCCTTAAGTACATAATTTGCTTACCAGACCAATAGGCCAATAAGTCTTGCATGTAAGAATAACTAGGATCACATGTTTCACAAGAATATAAAGAGGAAATAACCTGTCTGTAGAGGAAGACTAATTCTAACCCCAGCCTGCTACCAGTCAGGCTTTAGCATTTTCTAACAAGTTGTGACATGATGAAGTAAATGCCATACTGTAATGCTAACATAGTCCAATTGTTTACACAAGAATTTTAAATTTTGTGTTATTTACACATTTTGTATTTATAATGAAATTTAAATAATGTCACTGCTTACTCTTTTGAAAGGACTTAACAAAGTATTTAGAGTATGCACTGTCGCTGTGTAAATAGTAAAGTTACTAAATTTACCATTTCATTACTTTTTTTTTTACCAGCCTACAGTTGCTGTTACCTTACATTAACAGGAAGATGTGTTAGGATTATAGTCTTAGTTTTAGTACATTGTTCATTACTGACTGTAGTAGTACATTCTGTGCCTTTTCCTAATGCAATCTAAAATTCTTTTAGCTTTAAGACAAAATATGCTCCAAGTATATGCATATCTGAATCTGACAGTATGAACTGTACCCATGCCACATGCTGTATGGATATTCTTTATCCTTTTTAAAGGACTTAGACAGAGATTGAATGTCACGAAAACAGTAATTACACTGTAAGCTTTCAAGAAAAAGCTTGTCCCATTTTGCTTTTATTTACTGTTGAATTGTTCCTCTTTTAATAAACAGGTCTTATATTGACTCAGCTGTTGGCCATTTCTCAGTTGAGACTGGCAACGATTAAAGACCTGTGATTTAGTGAGTTGAGTTTATTTGTTAAATAATTTAGATGCAGAATTGAAAAGTCTCAGCATTAAGAAGAGAGAATTTCAAATACATCTGGGACAGTAGACATACATTTTATGTTTAATGCTTATTCTCTCTTTCACGTGTAAACAGTTAGTGTTTTGTTATTCCAGAATACATGCTTTGCACCACAGCTTTTATGTCTACTAATGTATTGGAGTTTATTCACTGTTAGTGCCTGGGTTCAGTTAGAAACTGTGTCCTTGTATGACCTTGGTCATTGGCATTTTCATCCTTCTTTGGTGTTCAAAAACATATTTTTAAAGGAAACTTGAAAAACACCAGCTTAACAGGAGCTGTAGTGTTTGGGAAAAATTCTTTCTAAAGTCTATGAAAAAAAAGTTAGGTCAATTTGCATTAAAAAACTGAAGTACTCCACTCCTTTATGCTTTTCTCTTTCTCAAATGATCTGGTTTTTCACAGTGCCTGTGTGAACATCATTACCATATTGCTCTCAACACTTCAGATCCTGCCAGGATCTGAGCATAGAGACATACAATGGAGGATAAGGATGCTTTGCAACTCATAGGAACAGCCTTTGTTTGAAAGGCCCTGAGGATGACCATCTGCTTTTTTGTTTTAAGTTCCATGAAGTCATGGTCCTTTTCAGTTTTCACCTCTCCATCCTATGTGCTAAAGGACTGGAAGTGATTGGAAGGCCTGGCCATTCTAAGCATTCCTTACACACTTTTTTTTATTCTGAAGAAATTAGAGTTGGCTGTTACATTTTTTACATATATACGCACACATACATGCATACATACATACATACATACATATATGTGTGTGTGTGTCTGTGTATGTATACATAAAAATAATTATATTTAGTGTATTTTGAATCTGAATGTATCATAGAGTCATCGAATGATTTGGATTGGAAGGGACCTTGAAGACCACCCTCTCAGCACGGGACACTTTTCACTTGACCAGGTTGTTCAGAGCCCTGTCTAACCTGGCCTTGAACACTGCCAGGGGTGAGGCATCCACAGCTTCTCTGGCCAGCCTGTGCCAGGGCCTCACCACCCTCACCACCCTCACCACTATCCTAGAATTTTCAAGCAGTTCATACGGCTCTTGAAGAGCATCTTTGTAAGAGTAGCTATAGAGGAAACTTAAGAGTACAGATCTGAATATTATCTTCAGAAAATTAAGCTCACTTTCAACGAAAGCCACAGATGATACTCTATCACTACGAGGCAATTTTTTTGTTTAAAATAATAAATTACAGTTTTCTGACAAGTTCGAGCATTTTTCATGGAGAAGGGCTGTTGGTGACACTTTCTAAAGTGCTGCAACATTTTACTAATTTAAAAAAGTCTGCCTCAGATCGATTGCGACCTTATCAATAGGATGGTCTCATTCATCTCCTACGCCGGCTGCTGTCGCGTTGCACACTAATGGCTTTCAGCTGCAGTTACTCCTTTTAGGAGATTCAACAATTTGTAATGCTTTCAAATGAGCTTTAGAGGAAGTGAAGCACTGCTGGTGGCTTGCTTCAAGATGATGCTTTTCACTGTTGCATTCCTCAGTTGTATCGTATGAAAATGTAACTTACTAAATTGTAAATTACTTGACAAGTAAGTGTTTTCTTAGGGATGGGTAAGAAAAATATGGTAAATTTCTACCTTTTTTCTATTCAATAAATAATACCATCATTAACATACTTCAAATAGTTTTCTAGTTGTAGGGAATAGTGTGTTCCATAGCTGTGACTGTTTGGCACTCTTCATTAGATACCTGTTTTGAATTCCTTTGCAATTTGTCCACACCTTTGGGAATAATTTCTCCATGGGAGATATATGTTTCAGTTTAACCTTCTGAAA
The DNA here is from genome assembly GCA_013397845.1 of Melanocharis versteri. NCBI lineage: Eukaryota > Metazoa > Chordata > Aves > Passeriformes > Melanocharitidae > Melanocharis > Melanocharis versteri. Next base: position 614,133 of record VZTG01009605.1, on the reverse strand, counting down.
GATATTTATTCAGGCAGCTCAGCAGTTTTCAAGAATTAAATTAGGTTGTTTTGTCCACATGAACCATTAATAAAATGATTTCATTGAGTAGCTGTCATGACTTTGAAATTACGTGAAGTTTGATGTCAGGGTTATACTAGTGTAATTGCTCTCCCTGTACAAATTCATCCACATGTGCCTAAATTGTAAAAACATATGTTTGCATATGTTCAGAGAATACATGTCAGAGATTGGCAGTGCTTGGTCTGTAGTGGGTATTATGTATCCCTTCACAGTTTTTCATATAATTTGTCTGGAAAAAGGGCATAGACCTTTAAGGACTCTCAGCTGCTATTGGCAGCTATCAAGTAACCAACCATTTGTCCAGTGGGGGAAGCCAGCAAAGAAAATACTTCCTGTACACCGTGCACTCCTCCGTCCAGCACTCTGGATCCTGGCACACCAAAACAAAGGAAATTGCTAGGAATGAGGATGAATGATCAGACATTCAAAGTGGAGGTCAAGGGAGAAGGCATGCAGACAAATGCTGGGAGGAAAGCAGAAAGTTGTTGCTGGAAACATAGGAGGAGGATAAAATCAAAGTGAAGGGTAGGTGTTAGAGCTACAAAGAAGGCGGCAACAGTTCGAAAACTTTGAAGGAAAAAACAGCAGAAAATGTTTGGAGATAAGAATCAGGAATTGGTCAATGAAATAGGGGAAAAAAATGAAGTAGAAACATCAAGAAAAGAGCAAAGGGGTGGGGATGAATGAGTTTATGCTCACTAGAGCATATTCCTCCAGAATCCAGAGATTTTGTATCAGCTTAGTCTAAAGAAGGAGAAACAGGATGTTGCATGTTTGTTTAAGAGCCATTGATGGTAGTTGTGGATTTTTAAATTTTATAGTTCTACAAATAAAAAAAAAAATTAAAAAAGGAAACATAACAAAAAAGGGTATCTAACATTAAGATTCCAAGTGCTTATTAAGATCAGTGTGCCAGTGAGGAAAGTTCTGAATGATTAGTTGCCTGGTTATTTTGTGTACATTGCACGATAGGTTTTAAATATCCGTTGCATAATGCTTTCCATTCTCTCCTTTGAACAGGAAAAATTGTGTACTGGGGACACATTAGGGCTGCAATGAGGCTGTTGTCTGTAGTACATCTGCTTCTTTTATTGCAGAAGTTGGAAAATATGTAGTGGATGAATTGGAGACTGTAGAAAAAAGCATAGTGTCATGCTAAGACAGCCAAATGCTCTGCCAGAGGGCTGAATTGCTGCATGCCTCTGCCAGAAGCTTCCTGTGTGGTGCTGGGCAAGGAATCTAGATTTTTACAGGCCCCTCTGTGTCCCAGTGTATTGACCTATTGTATTTAGGGTGCATAGGTGAAGTCAGGATGCTCTCATGAGGTATGGTGAAAACTTCTGTTGCCAGGCATTATTTGATAATTTCAACCCTCTGGCCATTTCTGGCTTTAATCTCCATCTCAGTTCCTATGTGTAAAATTGTGATGATAATGCAATTCGGTCTAGCTCATAGTACAGTTATGGACATACTGTCAGATCATAATTTTTGCGAAGAACAAAGCCACAGTAGCTGTGTCACCATATCCCTGGCTTGTAAGCATAAAAGCATATTGTGTGCAAAAATAACAGTACATTTTGAGGTTAGTAAGAAATGTTAAATTGATTCTCATTCAGTGACAAGCAATCTATTCAGCACATTCGGTGTGACAGGGGTTTGTTGGGATCTCATGCTTAATTACCATTCTGTCATCATCACATGGAGGCATGAAGGATGAAATTAAGCAGCTAACCTAAATACAAGATTTGCCTAACTTTTGTGGTTTTGGATTTACAGTGTTCCATGTCACTCTGTGTTTCCTTGCACATTTTCATCTGTTTTGGCCCTCCTACAAATGTACTTTTATGTTTTCAATGAATTTCAGATAGGTCTCAGATGTTTTAAATTCCAATAAATTTCATTAAAACAATCTTCTGGGTAAAAAGTAGAAATGCCAGTAGTTGTCCCAATCAGCAAAGTGTCCAGAATGCCATTTGTCAATTTTTCTTAGATGTCCAAAGATCCAGGTAAAAATAGCTATTATGAATGCTCTAATTGTGAGAGTCAATGCTGTATTAGATGTCAGAGTACCTCATCCTCGGATTTCTCTTCTGGTTGAGTTCCTTACTCATTGATGGCTTTTCCTTCCTGTGTTGGTTCTTTTAATATATAAAATACTAGAGGTTTTTCTCTAAAGTCCTAGCGTAATGCAATTAAAAAATCAGCAACAACATAAATCCTTTGGAAACCAGGCTTCATTAATTCATAAAGATACTGCAGCTAGTTCTTTGATTTTATTTTCCTTTTTTCTTTTCCCATTTAATTAATGTGATTTTAAAATAATTTGAGAAGTATTAGGAAACTTGTGTGGCAGCAGGTTGTGGCAGCTCATGGTTCTGCAGTGCACGCAGGAATCTAAGGCCAACAGATCGTGCACGTCCCAGCTGCAGTGTGAGGTTCCTGAGGGCTGGGTCTGAGCCCACCACCAGACTCTGTCCAGTCTGTCACCATGTCTGACAGTGCATTTTGTGCCCTTTTCCTTCTAAAACCTGTATTGCTGACAAGCTTTCTGTTTCCCGTACTCAGTAGAGAGCAGGATTCCGGGGCTGCATAGGAGTGTGTTTGGCAGAGTAAAATAACAAAATACACAAACTTTCAATGTCTGAAAGCATTTATTTTTGTTTATTGAAACAGTTTATTGAATTTGTTACTCTCCGTGTAAGATACGCCTTCACTACCTGTGGTAATGCTGTTGCCATGATGCTGTTGTCCCCATTCACACTGAGCTGCACAAGAGCAGTCTTTAATCTGCTGTGTTACTGCGCAGTTTATCGCGGCACCGTGAGTGACTGTAAAATCTCTGGCAGCAAACTGGGGGATCCACTTACACTAGGCATTGTTTAAAAACAGAACAAAAGAGTCCCTGTGGTCCTTAGCCTTCAGAGCTCGTGCTCCATGTATGAAACTGGAGGCCAGAGGTAAATAAAATGGAACTGGAAAATACAAAGAATCAATGAGGCGGTCGCGGTCAGCATGAAAGACAGCAGGCTCAGCATGCCAGTGGCGTGGCACTTATGGTAATTTTTGAGAATCTGTGATATTTATAATATTTAAGCTCAAAAAAGTTACTAGAGTCTGGAGGATAAGAGATTTTAAGAGCAGCCTGACATTTTTGTGGCATAGGTCACATGCAGTTTCTTTAGGCTCATGCATATTTCAAGTTATTTGGGAATGTTTTTTTCCGAGTAGCTGCTCTTGAGGGATTTTGTGTATGATACAGAATATGTTATACTAGTTGGTTTATTGTTTTATAAATTATAAGGCCTTTCTACCTGAGTTCTGAAAGTTTCCTGTCTGTTATGTAAATTGTTTCCCCCCTTTACAGATTTCTGCCACTCATGCTCTTGGTTGAGTTTTTTCAGCATGTTCAATTTAGACAGCCTTTTCTTTTTTTTTCTTTTTTTTCTTTCTTTTTTTTTTAACAATGGAAAAAATATATGCTAATCCTTGTGCTTTAAAATATTTAAATCATCCATTTCCAATCTGTCTTAAAATTTTATCTGTTTCTGGTAAAAAAATCTGTTTGGTTTCACCAGACAGTAAAAATACTGAAGAGAAATAAACAACTTTAGAACTCTTACCTGAGAAATAAACAACTTCAGGACTCTTCTCTGTAATAAGACCATAATTATTGACGTTTCAGATACTCTTTTAAATCTGAATGTGTCTGAATGTATGGAAACATACTCTGGACACAAGAAATCCTTCTTATATTAAATATTTCTTACAGGATTGTTGGGAAAAAAAGATCAGTATAAGGAAGATAATGGCTTTTTTTTGATTCTCGAAGAACATGAAAGAAATATAATGCCTGGGAAGGTGGAAAGATACAAAGATGATGCCCTCAGTCTCATTGCTAGAGAAGATAGTGTGTGAGATTGAAAGCAAAATGAGATAAAATTGATCAGTGAATCTCAAAATCAAACAGAAACATGAATTGACATACATTATTTTTGGGACAGAAAAATAAATTGACAAAAATATGTGACAGAGTCTGGGCAATTATCTGAAATATCCTGTCAGTACACAGAATAAGAAGAATGCACACTTGCATGATTCTGCCAATTTTAATCTTGATTTTTTCATTTTAGAATTACGTAAACAGTTATAAATAGTGGAGGTGCCTTGCGAAAAGATCCTTTTTTATTTACTTCCATATGAACATAGTGTCATCGCTGTGGATGATCAGCATCATTGAAAATAGAGGTGGCAGGCATAGCAAAAGTGCATTGCTGGACCTGGAAAACAGGATTGAGAGAAGTGAGTGAGAATTCTCAAACGCATTGCCCTGAGCCAGCAGTAAAGTTTATTTTATGTCAGTGACCTGTGACATGAAGCAGAGGTTGTCTGGTAAGACAGTATCATCTGTGTGCTGCTTGCAACAAGGCAGAGGTCCTGATGGCTTCCTCTGCTCTTAAATATGACCTCAGAGCCAGCCAGTTCTTCAAATATGTATGTTTGCTATAAATAGAAGAGGCAGCAGTTTTGAAACTCATCATTATGATTCGAACCTTGCCTGCATGAATTTATGACATCTGGAATTACAGTATGACTTTATGTACATATGATGATTGTCACATGACTCATGAATCACTACTACATTAAATATGGCTTACAGTTACTTGTTACAAAAATTCTAATAATTTTCCAAGTGTTGTGTGTACTTACTTGTGTAGAATACAACATTATTTTTAAATTATAAAACTTCCTGTACATACATAAGATCCTTGGCACAATCCGTCTATGTTAAATATCTCAAATTTAAGGAAAAACATTTATTAAATGAGAAAGGCCCAATGTAGTGTCTGAGGACAGCACCAAGAAAATTCTTGAGAGTGAGCTAACTGCAAAACTGGCAAACAGATTTGTACATCTAGGAAATGCTAAGTATCTTGGATAAATTATAATTCTAGCATGATGGAAATGAAGGTGAAGTACATACATATATAAAAATGTGCATGTGGACGTGTGTGTCTGTGGACGTATATACATATAAATAACGTAACACACAGTTCCCGAAAGAATAGTTTTGTATTTGACAGTGTTTGATGGTGATAATTTCTATTGAGGAAATACTTAACAGTATCTCAGAATTAGGGAAAAGGTCAACTTTTATGGCAATCATCTTTAAACTGTCTTAGAGCCCTCTGCAGTTTTATACTAATAAATAGCTTCAGCAACGTAAGAATATTAGATGAATTTAAGATGTTTATGTGTCTTTCTTCATACAAATATGGTATATTCTGGAAGATAATTGAGATTTGTGTTCACACTGATCTCCCAAAATGACACTTTCTTATTTTTTTTACCAAACTTGATCAATTCATGCCAAAGGGAGTTACCTGCCATTCCGTGTGAAGAGATGCAAAATGGATGTTTTGATGTGGAGTAGGTGCAGTCCTACTGTGAGTGGCAGGAAACAGTGTCACAGCTGATGGGACAGTAGAACAGCATTAGATAGGGATGTTATCCACTGTGTTTCTTTATGTATACCTGCTTTTTCTTCTGGCTCAGGAAGCCATTTAGGTGGAAAGACAAGGAAGAATTAACCCATTCATCTGCATTTTGCTGTTACGTGAACATCAGAAGGCTAAAAATCACTTAGCTACAATATTGAAATTCTTTTAAGAGAGAAAATACCTGATTCTGTGTACTTTACTACAGAGCCATTGTTTACACTGGGCTAAAAAGACCAAGTTATTTAAAACTGGGTATACATCCTCTGCAAGCTGATATTTTATGAGACATGAAAAAGTACTGCTCTTTTGTGCATTGTTTCAAAGATACTGAGAAGAAACTTTCAGATTAGTTATGTTTTTCTGTTCCGTTTAATATTTCAGTGTTACAGTACATGGATTTTTCTGAGGTACACTGCTGATGAAGCATGGTTTCCTCTGAATTTACATTTGTGGGCTGAGCTCAGGTTGAGCCCCTGATGTCACACTGCAATTGTTTCCTCCATGTGAGCATTGATGGGTCCTCAGAAAAGAGTTCTCTTAAACCTCATGAGAAATTGGCAACTTTGAGGCTCCTCCTCTGCCGCACTTGAGTGGAATCAAGCAACGGGTCATGTTGAAATGGGGCATTGGGCTTTTCAGGTTTTGTTGGTTTATGGAGGTCAGGAGAAGGGAAATGTGGGCGCACTGGCACGGGCAGGATCTGAATGTGCTTTGTTTACCCTGTGTTCTGTTGGGGCACCAGGTGAAGGACCCAGTGCTGGTTGTTGGCAGGTCTAGTGTTAGTCCTGCTGCCCCAAGTGACCGTGCTGAAAGTATGTGTAGGTGCTCTATACAAAATGATGAAGCCTGGAATTTACCACAGAAAATTTCCTGCAGTGACATGATTAAATATGGAAATTAGTGTGTCATGGCAGTCTTTATATGCCGTAATCTGTTCTTTTGTTCTAGTAAATTAATTCTGTAGTCATCTCTGCAAGTCAATTTACTTCTAGTTTTCAAAGATCCCGTTTTGGCATTTACATTGTGTTACACAGCTATTAAGGAGAAAGAACAATAATCAGAATTAAAAGCACTGAAACGTAATTTTTTTTTTTTTAATTCAGGATTGAAATATTCAGGAACAGTGCAGGTTAATGCATTTGATTTGTTTTGTATGTTGAACTGTAAGAATATAAAACAGATGGTAGAAAAGGCTGTTACTGACTGGGATACTCCATAATTTCTCTCCTAGTAAATTCCAAGTTTGTTGTTTTTTCTGCGCTAATTGTTTTTATTTCTGAAGTAAGTATTTCAATTACATATCAGGAGACATGTGGTACAAATTGATCTCAGGCTGTAAGTAAATTCAAAATCAGAGGTTAATACAGTGTTGTACGCAATTTTCTTTATGGCTATGTTTTATAGATAGAAATATTTTTTCAATCTTATTTTAGTAAAATAATGAGTTATTGTAAATGAGATTGATAGCAATATTTTATCATTTATCTTTTCTGCTTCTCAAAACAAATAAGGCAGATGTCTGAAATCATAACATATTGTGTTAATATACTTTAGGGCTTTTCTGTGTAGTGATGAATTAGTGTATATAAACACACATGAATGTGGGAACTATAACTCAAATTAAATTCATCATCTGCTGCTGGTATAAACCAAGGGCAGAAGAAGAGAAATAAAATCACATTTGATATAGTGTTGGGTTATATAAATTTCATTTCTATATTTAGAGTTTAATTTTGCAGATTTCTTGCTATAAGTAGTCCCACTGAAGTATATTATGTTCACTGTGCAGAAAGATGCATAAATATGCAATGATATAAAGTAACTGAAGTTTGTGTAGTTATTTTGATTTAGAACCTCTGCATGTGTGTTAATTGTGTTTACAATCACAACCTTAATTGGAAACTTGTATTTCTTTTTGAGGAGAGTGGATAAAAGTATAGAGGGAGACATCAGTTACGAAGCAAAGTTACCTTGTCCCTTAATACCCTGCACTTTTATTATCATTTTCACCTTGTGTGACCACTAGAAAGGAAAGAGCATACACTACCTAATAGCTAGATAGCTCTCTGTTTAGGAGGATTGGTATTTTAGCCTGATGTGTTTTACTTGGATAAACAACAGTATAAATCAACTGAAAAATAACTAGCTGGCTTTTTAAAATCCACATTTTGATAGAGTTTTTTTTAGTAATGCATAATAATTAGTTTATAAGGACTGTGTATTTTTAAGTAAACAGGGAACTGCAAAAACTGAGATTACTGAGATTAAGCATTTTATGAATTGCATACGAAATAACTTTCAGATAAACAGATTTTCTTTGTTCTCTGTGGGAACAAATCAAGCAAGAAATAGTGACATAATATTGAAACAGCATAAAAAAATACAATTGTTTACTAATGAAAAAAGTCATGCTGTGAAAATGTTTTTAAAAGTGGCAGTAAAAAGTTTCTGATTAGACTCTTCCACTGGAAAATTTTAATTTTTATTTTTAATTCAAAACCAATGAATTAAAGTGTTTAGAAAGATCTTACAAAGTCAATACCAGCCTAATTAGTTTTTTCTTTATGAGAATCTGTGATACTTACCATGCCTAGACTAGCAAAAAGTTACTAGAGACTGGAGGATAAGAGATTTTAACAGAAGTCTGCCATTTTTATTACACATTGGTTTTGAGTTTGGTTACCTGTTATAAATTGAGACATGGCAAGTAAAAAGTGGCATGAAAAAGACCATAAGCTTATTTTACTTTTCCACAAGGACATACTTCTTCCTCAGTCACATGGAAGTTTCTTTGCAATTGGATTTCAAGATGAGGGGTTGAGTCTTAGGGGCTCAGAAAAAGCTCATCTCCATGACATCTGTTTCCTCAGGAATTTTCTAAGTTAATGCTCTCTGCTATTAGTAGCCTGCACACTGTCTTTTTCTATACCCACAGTGTGTCTCAGTCTCTAGAAAGAGACGGAGCTATACAGAGGTAGGAGAGAGTAAGATAACATGCAAATTTCATTCAATAGCATTCAGTTGATTACAATTGTATTGTATTCATTGTGTTCTCTTTGCCTGTCTGTGTGTGAGGGTTGCATGGATTCCCTGACTAAAATGTGAGCCTGCTCCTGTGGCCAGCACTCCTGAGTGCTGTAGGCAGACCGATGTGAAGGAGAGGGAGAGTGGATGGAGAGGACAATTCTCATCTAGCCTGGTCCTGGACAGTACGGTTTTTCAGTTTTTCAAGGCTTGAGCCTGGCCCCACAGGCAAGATGGGTGATCAGAGTGCCCCAGCACTCTGGAGCAATGCTGTAAGATGCGTTGTAAGATGCAAAGTACTGAATTGCCTTTGGTGAACCAAATTCAAGACTGAATGTTCTTTTATCTGCTTTGTATTATATTAATAAATACTCACCTCTGTTCCTAGGAATAGAGGGGAAAAGTGTGCATAGTCAACACTGAAGTCAAGAAATATTTATCAGTTTTTAAAAGTCATTGCTGAAAACAGCAAAGAGTGTGGAAGCACTTCCAATTGTGGCACTGTAGTGCAATATAACATTAATTATTGTCATGCTACTTAATGCCCACAGGTATTTCAAATGCACAGTGAGAACAACAGTAAAAATACAACGAAGTCTTCAAATTATGCAGGTTTAAAAGTGAAACATATGGCTATTTCCTAGAAGATACGTTACTAGTAGTGTAGCATATGGGTGTCCATATGGAAAGGATTGCACTGCCAGTACTGTAGAGATTAAACTAATATATCACTACTAAGGAGATAGAAAAATGTGTCTCAGTCACTTGCTGATTATTAGTGTTGGTAATGCAATTTTTTGTTTTGTTTATTTTTTTAAAGCTGCAGGGTAGACAGATTGATTATTTGTAAAGGCATAGCTTGTAAAATTTTAAAACATAGCTACAGAGTATTTGAATAAATTCATAAGCTGTATCTAATCCAACTTACTGCATTTCTGTAGCGGTGTACTTACTGAACTCCACATCAAAAACCAAATCTGTTTACATTCATTAAAGTAAAGTGATTCATGCTACAGTGACTCAGTTATTCTCCAAAGCTATGTTTCTTAAGCCACTCATTAAATTCTTTCATTTATTCCGTCCTTTCACTGAGAGGGATCCAGTAGAGCATTTGTCTACTCCCCCATTTTCACACCTGGCAAATAACCAATCCTCTCACAAAATGTTTTTCTCCACCTTATTTATTTCCTTCTTAGTTCAGACTCAGACTGTACTTGTCTTCTTGCTATTTTCGGTTGGTAACATCTGAAGCGGAAGGCTTTTCCTCTATATGGACTTGGGCCATTAGGAGAAAAAATCCCGGCTGCCCTGACTCTGCACTCTGCCAGGAACATGAGCACTTCACAGCAGCATCTGGTCCATCTTTGAGTTAAAAAATTCCTAAAGGCTTAAATTTGTATTGTTATTGTTATGCTATATTTGATCTATCACAGGCAGTAGGTGCTTCAGAAAGATGTGATGGTCAGGTACAACACATTCTTACACATGTCTAGGATGGATATTCTCCAGCATAAACACTTCACTCAGTGATTAGTTTGCAGCTGGGCTGATTTAGAGATTATTCATGTTCATGCCTACTTCTGTTATAAGCAACCAGGGATGTTAGTGATGGTGGCAAAATCAAGTTTGCTGGCAGAACTTTGTAGCACTTTCATCAAAGATCTGTATCAGATGTTTTTACTAGCCTTTTTAAGGCTTTCAGTAATGGAATTAATTTTAGAGTAAAGCCATTCTAGCAAAAAACATTCATAGGATTCAAGGTGTGCTTGAAGGTATTCTTGCAGGTGAGGCAAATAAAAAGTGCCATGTTACAGTCTGATGGTGTTAGTTTGTGCCCAGTACAGAGCACCTAAGTGCCAAGCATTGTGTGGCAGGTTTCTTTTTTTAAAACTGTGTAAATGGGTTCTGTATTCATCAGAGGTGTATATCTGCAGCAACCTTCTAGACAATATCTACATGTGGCAATTAAAACAGTTACATTTTTGTGGCATGCTAGCAAAATGGTGGTCGTGCAAAACTTGCTCTCCATGCTTGCTTGCAGAGGTTCATACAAAGTCTACACTAAGATGAATGACAGTGTGAAATATAGCAATATTTATAATAAAGTAGAAATTTATTTTCTAAAAAAGAGTAAAAATATGCTAAGCAGACTTTGAGTTTGAAGTGATTAAAGCTCTCTAAATGACAGTAATGTAAGATACAGCATAAAAACCATTCTGTGAAAGAATCTTAAGTTATGATTCTCCATTGCTGCTTTTATAAAAACCCTATCTTAGGTGTTTAAACCTGCAAGCTTTTTATTGCATATTGATTCATATGCATCACAAGCAAGTGTCATATTTTAGACATGTGGATTTTGTTGAATGTAAACAAAATTATACTCATAAAAATTACACTTTAAAAGTATGGCATGACTACGTTATGACCATTCCCATATGGTCGTAATTAGCCAACTACATGCAAATAACAGCAATTTTTATAGAAAATATGTAAGTAATTGTTCAATTTGCTAATTGTTTAATTACCTTAATTACCTTCCATATTTAGTCAGATATTGTGGGGATCACCTCACCTTGTGCTAGCCACGAGTAAATCATCTGTACCTCTTCAGCTGGTGAGAAGCAAGACCTGTGGTCCACAAGGATGATTTATCTTTTTCAAGCATCTCCAGAAGTACCTCTCCACTGAGCTGACTACAGAGCTTAGCTAGACAAACAGCAAAGATGAGACTTCTCACTTTACGTGGCTAAAATAAGATGAGATGAATCCATCCTTAATTTCGTTCTGAATTTTATTACTGTATCTTTAAAGAGGGAAGCCAGCTTTATGTTGGCACACAGTTCATAACACATAACACACATTTAAGTGTGAAAACCACCTGGTGACATCATAAAGTCAGCAAATAAAGCCCTTTCCTTCAAACTTAGTAATATCAGTAGTATTTGAGATTAAACTTCACCTTGCACTTGGTTGCCTGATAATTTGAAAGCAGTTTACCAGAGTTAGCAAAGAATACTGGGACAATTAACTAAAGATAGAGTTGCTTGATGAAAGACCTCTTAAAATACCCAGCCCCTCTTTAAAATCACATTTTGAAATTGCAGATATATTTTTCTGTACCCTAGGAAATCATGTAATCAACATACACTGCCATATTTTCATAGACATCTTTTTTAAAGCACTGAAATTCAGCAATTCAGAGTTTTCTTTAAGAATTTTTTACTACAGTTGTTTCTTCAGTCTCCTAAAAGTTGAGAGGCAATACAAGACCTAGTTCGCATTACTAAATGTCTCTAAATGTGTCAGTTTTAAGCTTATGCAATCTCTAACTTAGTTGTGCATTTGCTGTATATCTTAGTGAGAAAGGTAATTTTGAATGCTAAAAATTAGACCAGCAGAGACTAAGCAAGTAGTAATGGTGATGATCTCAGGTGTCCAGGGAGGGATTAGACATATATCTCACACAGAATATCTTAGCTGATTCGTCTAGCAGGATTGATGTCAGGAAGGGAGAAACATATTTAAACAGGTTTTTAGTCAGAATCATGAAATTGCACTCAGAGTGCCAGTAAACTTCAGGAAGGAGAGAAGAATATCTGCAAAATCAGAAAGACAAGGCAGAAAGTAGTCTGGTGGAAGTGTCACGTAGAACTGTGCCAGCTGCAGTGAGTTTAGATTAGTGTCTGCATCAGGATTAACGGGAATGAAAGCCTCTCTACTGTAGCTACTCTCTATATTCTACTAGTTGTAAATTCTTTTAAAATCTTGAGCTAACAGAGTTAAGAATCATACAGTCAAAAATGAATGTGGATTTGTGCAGATGCGTTGAGTGGCTGTAGCTGTTCTGATCATCACTGATTCTGCTCGCATGCCAAGGAGGGGGATGGGGTGAATGTGTTAGCATGGTGTGGGACACTGTCACCTCTGGACTGCGTGTGCTGCCCAGGCAGGAGGTGTGGAGGGCTTGCCTCGCACCTCTTTGCAGATCCATGCCTCTGAAGACTACCAAGGATGAGCTGGTATGAAAGTTTGCTTAAAAGAGTGCAGTGACTACTATTTTGATGGGCAGGAGAAAATTGATCTTGATGCCTTTTGCCACTGGTCATCCCTCCTATGAGGCTAAATAGATGTGATGAGGCTACCACACATACATACCAGGAAATTCCAAGACTGAATTGATATAAAAGAGGGAAACACTTTTTGTATACTGCACCAGTATTTTTTTTTTTTTAATGTCTTAAACAGATATGCTAGTTTTCATTCTGAGAGCAGACTTTTTAAAATGCCATGCTAGAATGGTACGTCTGTTATATTTCATTTTATACCCAGACCAGGTTTCCTCAATCCATAATGATGCATTTGGGATTTTGGTTTGGTTGGGGTTTTTTTCTCCTTTTTCTACTGGTCCCACAAAATCTTCTGGCATCTGAAATTAGTCTTGATTCTACTGTGCCTCCCCCCACCTGCTGGTTGCATAGCCCATGTACCCTTTATCAGCAGAGGGGTACCCAGGTGGAAGCCAGGACAAATTTCAGTTTGCTGCTTTGCTTCTCTGCCTTGGGGATTTAAATCGTGTCCATATGAGACATTACACTGTTTTAATTAAAATGTTTTTAAGTCAATATAGTTAAATCTGTTCAAACTCCTTATACAGAAGCACTTAAACCTGCTTAACCTTTGCTAGAATTGGTTTAGCTAACATTGATAAATTGCTGAAGTAAGCTAAATTAATTTAAGTGAGGTCTTAGCTGGGATAAGTGCATTTACATTAGATGTTTGCACCAGTTTAACTGGATTTAAAATCAATCAGTTTAGTTAAATCAATGCGTTTTTCCTTGTATAGGTATGACCTTAGTTAAATAATTTTGTTGTGTGCAGCATGCGTCTTGCAAAAAAAGAAAAAAAAGAGTCCAACTTTCTGAAATACGTATTTTTGTTTCTAAGTAAATTGGTTGAAGATTTGAGTATGTGGTTGAGTTTATGATATAAACTCAATAAGGTTTGTGATATCTTTAAATCATGTTTAAGATTCCTTGGTGGGTCTACTCAGGATGGTTTTGTTTTAGAGACAGGAAACTAGTAACTTTTGAAGTTGAGAGGTCCTGAATCTCTGCCTGCTGACCTTGTAACTTCTCGGTGTTTCAACCATGATAAGGTGCACAAAACAGCAAATAAGTGGTCACTCAACTACTTGGTTCAGAATCAAAAATATACTTCTGGAAAGATTTCACCAAGGGAATCGGTTCAAGTTATTAAATCACTCACTGTTCTTTAACTGTTATCAGTGGATTTACTGATAGCAGTAATGTAATGCGTATAATATGAAATCCTTGATACTTGACCTAAATATAAATTTTGAAAGCTGATCCAAAGAAAATGATTGCTGAAATTATTGTTGAAAATTTTTCAACATTTCTGCATTCTGGTTTAGTGTGAATTCCTGTAGAACTTGGTAACTAGAGTCTAAACTTCTAATGTCCTTCCATGTCCAAAAATAAATCAGATATCTGAGGACTAAAAGCTGATGTCATATGTGAATTTTGTTCCTTTGTGAGATGTGTTAACTAAATGTTGCTGTAGTCCTTGCAATAATTAGAATTTTTTTATTGTGCTTGGGTTAAGGTAACAGTCTTTGGATTGGACAAAGAAAAGCTGAAATAGAAATAAATTTTTTATTATTATTATTATTATATTTTTTTTTGTACGGTACTTTGGGTAATAGCTGGGGAAACTGTACGCAGCTTTATTTTGTAATCCAAAAGTCTAACAGTGTACAGTAAGATGGGAAATTAATTTTTATTTTCTTATCCTGTGTCCCCTAAGACTCAATTAACAAGCATCTAGCTTGGGTGTTTTGGTTTTTTTTTCGCCAGGAAGTAAAGTAGTTTTGATCTTTCAAGTCAGAGGCTTGACTGCTTTCATTTTACATGCCAGAAAATTAAGTTTAAATTGTGGCTTTAACAATAGTATTTATAATAGATGTGCCTTTCATAATATGACTACATATGTTTCTGATCATCCACCTATATACTTGTCAGTATTCCTGAACAAAGCTGGTCCTGGGCACCTGTGATTCCCTAGATGAAAAGGCAATAGGTCCTCTATGTCAGCTTTTAAAATACATTGGAATATGCATGCTGTGTTTATTAAAAATGGTTTATCTCACTGAAATTATTGAAGATTGCTTAATAAAACTTTAAATTTGATATCTTTTGTCCAAGAAAAAAAAAAAAAAAAGATGGCCAGTGATCCTTTGTTAGACAAAGGTTCCCAGGGGAAAGTAATAGTAATTATGGAGTAGTACAGCTCTTTGGAGACATCATTTCCAGGGGACCTTATGCAAGGAGATTAGAATTTCACGTTTTGTTTTCTCATCTCATGCACTACCACCTGCAGAAATTAAACAAGACTTAAAATCTTTTATCAGGATAAACACCAATTTCTTTATCACCTTAGAAACAGTATATTGTTTTCTTGAGATAAAGGTTTTTTCTTTTTTTTTTTTTATAGATTTCTAAATAGATCTGTAATGCTGTCATATTGTAAGTCTTATGCCAAATTATTATCTTCTCTCAAATGTCTATTAGTATAATTAAGTTTCCATTCTATAATTCTTCTTAATGGGCTCTGGATACTCTGCAGTACATGCTGGGTACTGGGCTTTTGCCCAGTAAAGCTTGAAATCTGAGCTATTACAGGAATGATCCATCTCTCTTTGTGTTCAGCAGATGCACTTTGTCAGGATTTCTGTTTTCGTAACAAAGTTCATGATGAGGAGTCTGCAGTACTTGTAATGCATTTGTGCTGAATTCTGCACTCTGAGTTCTTCTGGTGCTACCATGCTGAAATAGCCTTGAAAATGTTCCAGTGAAATTTTGCAGCTGCACATACATTCGCAACATGATTGAGAAAAAAAAATAAAGAGCGAGAGATCCTGGGCTCATCCAATTTGATCACAGACATGCAGTTAGCATCTGATTCTTAACTTCTAATGTAGATTTCTGCAGTTTGTTGTGAAGGTTTAAAGAACAGTTTGAGATTGTGGCACACTCTGGCATGATTGTCGTAGATGATATTTTCCCAGCTGTTTAAATCAGACTCTACCGAATACTAATTGTGTATGTGTGGATGTTCACATACAACTCAGGACTCTGACTATATGCCTGTCTTTTTATATCTACTTGCACTTAGCAGTCATTTCAACATTTTGTTTTTTATTTACTGTGTACTTAGAGGAAGTTTGAAGGCAGACCATTTAACTATGCATGTGCTTGAAACTGTTAAAGCTGCTGGTAATTATTGTGTTGTTTTATTAAGAACTCCCAGTACATGAAGTATTTTAGATACACAAAACTGATGCATGTAAGAGTTAGCAGTGATGAAATGTTACACATAAAATCCCTGAATCCCTTTCTTTCCAAAAAATGAAATAGAAAAATAATTTGCTTGGGTACAAAGTACCCAAACTGGTTGTTGTGTCTTTTAAGTCCTCAGAGTGCTCAATATTGATAGTAGGGCTTCTTTTTTACTGCTGATATGGCAAAANTTTCATTGACAATATTTTTTCCCTTTATTAAATGACCTGTGGATATATAAACCATGAAAGATTGTGTTTGACAAAGCAATGTTTGAATTATATCTAAAGATATGCTGTTCGTTTGGTATGTAATTGTAGATATTTGCTGAATAAAATATCTTTTTGGAGAAGTCAGTATGCAACTAACTACAATGTAAAAACATTTATCTTAGAACTAGGAAAATACTGATGTCTGTTCTGTTTGTAAGAAGTAATTCTAGATCACCAGTAAATCTGTTAAAGGAAAGAGATCCTTTTTCTGAAAACATGGGCTGCCCATCCAGCTGCTCTTAACGTTTTTTATCGCCTTTGACCAAAAAAACTGCAATGATTTTTTAAGGCTTTCGACCTAAGTTCATTTTTAAAAATTAACAGTTACTGGAGGAATAAAATCACTCTTCATTTTAAAAAAGTGCCTATGCCTACAGGTGAAATGCCGTTTTATTTCTATTGTTTAGAAAAGAGATCCCTAGTGAAAATTAAATCAACTTCCTGCTTGACATATCAAATCATAAACTAAAACTATTTTACATAAATACAGCATTAAAAAGTTTTAGAGCCCTGAGTGGAACGGATTGCTACTGTATACTCACTTCACTGCAAAACTAGTCAAAGGTTCACTGAAAAGCTGGTCAAAGGATTCAGTTTTCATTTCCCTTTTTAATCTCGGTAAAAGCTATTCCTGAGAGTTTGAACATGCACCATGGGCGTCCTATTTTCCCATTATTTGCCTCTACATGCTTCTTCTCTTCACGAGACTTTATGATACGACCAGGTTTCCTACACCAGTGGTCAAAGAGAAACAATACATTCTCACACTGATTATTATTTAGAATCTCTTTTGTTATGGATGAGAGTATGTCCAAAGGCTGCTTTTCCCAGGACAACGCTAATGTTTTTAAATGGCCCCTGCAGGCAACCGGAACTTCAGATCTCTGAGAGTGACACATGCAGCCCTGAAATACTTTCTTTTCTGAACTTAAATGCCAAAGAAGGTCAGGGAAAAAAAACCTAGGTGGAAAAAGTGTAATTCATGCTGTTGTGTGGGAAGAGTGGTAGTGCTTGCAGAACAACTGCTTAGCTTTCAATTAAAAAAGGTGTTTTATGATTCCTCTCTTCCCTTTCTGGCATTCTGCAGCAAAGCTTGGAGTAGCTATACATGGATTCTAAAGATGCAGAAATTATTAAAGACATTAAAAGCAATGAATAGTTTATAATAATGCCCTATAACTAATGTCAATTCAATTTGATTTTATGTTTGTATTGCATGTGGAGAAAGCAGCATGTCAAAAGACTAAATAAACCAGGGGAAAAACATCAAGAGATCTATGTTTTGTTCCTGTCTCTGTCACAGATTTCATTAAGTTTGGGAATTACACTTAATTTGGCTTGGTTTTTTTTCCTATCTGATAAAGACACCTTTTTTGAAATGGCTTTTAGATGGTGTATTTTACCTATGATACCAAGGCTACAGGCCAACCTTTAATCAAGAACATTTTACTCTAATTACATGATTACATTGGAATAGTGCTTCACAGCCCTTACCATCACTGAAATCTCATTTTGGTGCATCACGAGGAAGTTTTCCCAGGTAGTCAAATGCTTTGGCAGTACAGCACAGCACATGATCTGCAGACTCCTGTCAGCTGCCCTAGTGCAAACATTAAATTTAGATACGGGTTCACTTGTTCCTGTTTTCTGTGAGGGAATTGATTGAGTGAAAAAAAATGCTAGAAACAGGAGAGTAGTGGAAATTTGTTACAGAGTTGGTTATGTGCATGAAGACTTTCAAGTCTGCTAGGTTCTCAGACTTTTTATGTTTCATCATTAAAAATAGGGATATGTTTTTTCGTATAGAGTATCACCAGTGGCTCCCAGCTTTAGGGACAGGATGTGATTCAAGATGCACTGCATGTATTGCAGGAAGACCCTTGTCTAAACTCCTTAGCTAACCTTGAAAAACAGTGAGGTTTTTGAAGAGGTGTCAAAACAAATCCACTATACAAAACCTTGAGGATTTGGTCCTTTGATAATATGGATAATCAACTTCAAAATCACATTTCTTATTTCTCTTTTTAAAAATTTTTGGATAGTAGCTATATTTGCTGGTATAGTCAGTATTTACTAGCATAGCAAATATTCAGATTAAGTTCATATTCTTTCCCACATTGAAAGATAGTTTTTAAATTGTGTAAAATCACATTCAGTTTGTCCTCTTAGCAGAAAAAAAAATCAATGAATACCACAAATTAGTCAGATGTGGATTTTTCTATTGTTCCTGGAAGCAGATTTCCAAAATCTTTCTAGTCAAAATAAAGAGGACCTGATCCCATTCTTTTCCAAAAAAATCAGTGGCAACTTTATGGCTGACTTTATAGCTGACTGTTGGAGAGGTATTGACCCCGAACACAGCACTATTTTTGTAAAGTGATTTACAGAACTCCACGCAATAGTTCATCAATTGAGGAAAAAGCCTATAATCAAAACCTATGCACATACACAAGAGGGAAATCAGCTTCATCCTGATTCTTTGACATTTTCTTGCTTTTGAGTAGATATAAATAAAAGTGTGTGTGTCAGCTCTTTGGTAGTTACCCTGCAATCAGCTGGCCTAAAGAGACATTTCACAAGTTACATTTTTCATCTTTTTTTTCTTTTTTCATTGAACATTACACTTCATCTTTTTCTTTCACTTTGTTTCTGTCTCTATCTACACATATTCATAAAATATGAAGGATGAAAGAGCAAAAACATAATTAACGAAGAGACAAGTTAACAAAAGAAGCTGTTGAAATTGATTGTAAATTATTATACTTATTTATCTATTATTAATGCGATTATTTGACAAAAATCTTCCAAGTTTGCAACTAGAGCAGTCAGATCAAAAAAGGAGAAAAGAAAAAGAAAATATTATTTAAGTAGATCATGATTTTTCGAATCTGTGAAAGCTATTTTATGAAGGACATACCCATTCCCTCACAATTTTGTTTAAATAGCTTACTTTGATTTAATCTACGTGTATTTTATATATAACTGAAGAACACATATATATATATATATATATGTATGTATGTATATATATTCTGCTTGTCAGTAATGACCATATTCTGCAATCTGTCATGGGAATGTGGAACACCTTCCTTCTGAAATAGTGCTTTAGAGAAACAGAGTATTTAATGTAATTTAGTGCAGCCAGAAAATGGTCCAGGTTCTTGGTCATGAAAATCAGCATCGTGCCATTGAAGTGAATGAAGCTTCAGATTATGACAGGTTAGATCCTCCTGAATGACTGGTACTGCCTATTATATGTTCTTTTGCTTCCATACTAAGTTACTGTTTTCAGTGCATCTGAGAATGCACTACAGATGTGACTGAGAACAAAAATGTTTAACAGATACGAAAAATTTCTCATGTTTTACTTGAAGCAAACTTCTCTTTGATTCAAACTGTTCCTTCCAGCCTCTGATGTTGAATGTAACTATTCTTAGAGATTATTTTGTAGAATACAATTTCTTCTTCCCTGGCAATAACCTTCACTTGTTGCTGACAGCTGAAGCCATTGTCTGTCTACATGCATATATTTTCTTATTGAAAATTTAATTTAAAATATCAATGCTAGAAGAATTCTAATTTTTGTCTCCCAAAGATAATGCTTAGAACAGAATGGCTTTACACACAAATGCAAAATACTTACCCGCTAGGATTTTGCTAGAAGTTCTTGAATCCCAGGGGAACAATAAAACTAAACTCTGTCAGTTCCACTTGACCACATCCATGATCTTTGCTGCTGCAGGCCTTTAACCAAACAGAAATGGCCAACTGTAAAGTTGCATGGAGAGAACAGCATTTTGTGAAATTATCTTATCTGAAAGGGTCCTTAATGTGCTTATTGAACACTACAATTTCTTGATATTATCGAGCTATATATACTGAGATATATATATTGAGATATATATATATATATATATTACAGCATCGATTTTTTGATAATATATTATGCAAACTGAGGATGGCTGCATGTTGTTTAGCTGACAAGTTACTGCACTGGGAGTTGTACCTATGGCACCATCACTCCAGTGAGCAGCATCTCACTTCTGTGTCACATCTGGTGTATGGTAGTTCAATCTGAGCTGTTAATTTACTTCAGAACTAAAGGATTTCCCACATGGCAGAGAAGTGTCATTAATAAAAAAAGTTTCTTTTGCGTTTACTAAATAAAAAAAAAAAAAAGGAAACATATCTTCTTATTGTTTCTTATTATGAAGCATCATCTGACTGAGGTGAAAGGTGGTAAAGTCATATTAAATTGTTTTTTCCACTGACTTGTCACTCCCTAGTATTTGGTCTAACTAGTTCAGGGACAAATATATTTAAAAAACCAGACAACTAGGACAAATGTGATTATCTATGTTCACCAGTACATTTTAATGTCCTACCATTACCTTTAACACACTTTTGCTATGATTATGTGTGAAGTTTATGTGACTATAGCTCACACAACTGAAATATTCAGCTCAGTGAATATTCAGCTGAAATGTTCAGCTCACTAGCTGAAATACTTCAGAGGTCAAAATGGATACATTAGTCTATACAGTTTACAGTCCCTGTAGAACCGGTTTGCAAATGGTTGCAGGGGTGAAATTGGCCTTACATCTGAACTTTCTGAATCTATTGGCAGTGACTGTATATTCTAGGGGGATGAGCATCATGTAAGTACTTACTGAAAATACAGGAAAGTGGTAAATAATGTGAAACCTGTGCTCAGGCCCCATGGGCTGGGAGCCTGAAGTATTGCAGATTCATACAGTCCTTGAAAAAACATCCACTCTGGTTATTCTGACACTAGGAACTCATGCGATTCCTGAGTGAATCTGTGCAAGTATTTCCACAGCTTTAAAGCTGCTAAAATTTTCTAGCACTGACAGATTATGCTTTGGAGGTCTGTTACACATTTAGACACTATAAACACCAAATATGCCTCAGCAACAGGTTAATTGCCCAAAGAGGTGCTTGTTTCAGAAAACTGGAATATATGTGTGGCATTGGTCTGAACTGGTGAGTAGTTCACTTGGTTTAGAGTGAGTTATTCTGATCATATAATTTCTGAAAATTATCTCTGAAGTCTTGCAATGTAGAATATCTATTATTTTAAGATATTGTTAAACAGTACTCATTAAAGACATTTTTAACTGCGTGACTATTTTCTAAAATTAAGCAGCAAGCCTATTAACATAAGCCTTAAATAGCTGAAGTTTCTTCACTTCCAAAGTGTTTGGCGTCTTTGAGATATTTAGAGGAAACAACAGGTCACAGACCTAAATCTAGGTGTTTTTTTCCAGATGTCCAGATATGGGTTAACATAGTAAAGTAACTCGTCTTCTGGAGCTAATGCAGTCCATTCTTCAAAGTCTTTCATTGTTGGCCTTTAGTCAGTGAGGGAGATGATTACATTTTGGTTTATGATGGAATCCAAATAATCAAAGTCAAGTTTGCACTTTTCATAGAGATCAAAAAAGAAATTACTTTCTAATCCAGGTGTATAATAGAGGTATGGAAGAGGACTGCCTACGTAACTATTGAGTTAGACTACATAAAGATGATAATTTTCAGAAAAAGCAATTAGTTTAGAGGAATCACCAAGACAATTGATTTTATAGCAGATGATACTTAATATTTGCTGGTAAAGCATTCTGTTTATGAAAAATTTTCAGTTGTTTTCTGCTGTGAAATGATTAAATAGAAGTAAACAGGCAGTAATTATGTTTGGTGAGGAGGCTTCAAATCTTTTCCCAGCTTTGGTCTCCACCCTGTTAACTGGTGTCTTTGTCTATTGAATTGAGAGTATATTAAGGCAATGTGTCCTTCTTGAAGCTATGTCTTAACCTGGTGTAAAATTCTGAATAAATTACTGCCAGCGGCTCCACTGGATTCTTTGCAAAACTTTCCAATATATGCTCCAGAACATGCTCTAATTTCTAGGTAGTTTTTAACTTCATTCAATGCATGAATTTGTTGCAGATAGTTTCTCTGGGCATGTCCAGGCCTATAAGTTAATTTTAGTTCAACAGCTAACTTGAAACAACCAGAATAGACAAAGATATTACAGTATCTCTTTCGAAAAGACTGATGATTTCATTCAGTGTCTCAGGATCCTGGACTTTAATCTCCCAATGAACCATTGAATGTCTGTCTTTGTAAATGTGAAGTTCACATTTTTATCTTTCTATTAAATCTTTTTAAAGAAGGGGTGGGTGTCTGTGGAAGGAATGGGGACAGGGAGTGTTTTTCTTTTAAATTTTTAGAAATTTTCAGCCAAGTGATGAAGCAAATGATTCTTTGGGTGCGTTGTTAATGATGTCCATAGAGATTTCATTTGAACATTTATACATGTGTGCATTTAGAAAGGCCTACTTCTGTTTAAAATTAAGCATTTTATATATGTATAATGTTGTGTATTTGCTGCTTTAAATGTGACAGTATTCAGTTTTCTTTTAAATATACCTACCCCAGTGTAAAATATACATCATTGTAGCAATTGATTCACACTAGTGGTGTTCAGCCTTCCTTGATTTGTGGAACTCTGCAGATTTTGTAATGGAAATATGGATGTTCTACAAATATGTGTAGATTACTGTATGCCATATTTGAGTCTTCCGTGAAGCCTTCAGAGGTATTGCAGGTTCCTACAGCCCACAAAAAAACTGTTTGAAAATTACTGCATTATAACAAAAAAAAGCTAATCTATGTTCATTCTCTCTTAACCAAGTCATGCAGTCATAAATGGAGTGGTATTACAGAACTATGGATTAATTTGTTGCTGCATTAAAAAAAAAAAAAAAGAAGAAGAAGAGAAAGCTCTGCATTATAAGCATTTTTTAGCAGATTTACAGTGTAATTCTGTTGAAACTATCAATCATCTTGCCTCTACTATTTTCTGTAGGTGTTATGATGTTACTCATGACTGTTAGAAAGATAAAGGGAAATTTTGCATAGTATAATTCAGATATCTGTTTCTCATTTATCAAGTCCAAAATTGCAACCAAGATCTAATTTGGTACACAACAAGATATATATTTGAACATGACTGGATGAATTAAACAACAGTCTGTTGCTTCTCGTACTATTTATCAACCCTTACGGGGGCCATCTGTTTATGGCATAGTTATGACTTGCCTCCTTCTAATTCATCTACCATTCTTAAAACTTTCAGTATAATTTTTGACAAGAAAACAAAATCTTTTGGTTTTCTTAACTTTTTTTTGGGGTGGGAATAGGAGAAAAGGTTACTTCTATTTATATAGACATCCCAGAAAATGATTATTTATTTAAAACAATTTTATTTGGATGGAAAATAAAATTAATTCTTAGACAAAAAGGTGCCATGTCTTAGTGATGTACCTGTAATTACAGTTTAAAACTAAAATCCTAACTTGAGATCTTAATGAAAGGTTTTCATTAAAGGTGTATGAAATACATTAATAGTATGTGATAATGCCATTCTCCAATATAATCAGTCAGGAAAACAGTCAGTTTCAAAAAACCCAAGAAGATGCATAAGCTTGAGCTTCTTTCACTGAAACTAGTACATGGAAGTTAAGTGTCTTCTTCCTACCTTGCACTAAAGTTTGGAAGACTGAAGAAGAGGTCTTGCAGTTTGGGGACTTCATTTCTTGGAGGTTCAGTCTTCTTACGGGCTTTGGGAATGAGTTTGGTATAAAGTCTGTGGAACATGGAAAACAGAAGAGTAGAAAAACTGTGAGGTCTCCAAACCTGCAGCTACCTTTGTTCTTTCCTCTGTCCTTACCTTCCTTGTCATGGATCTGTCATCCCTTGAATAGAAATAAGCCAGTAATAAGGGAGTAAAAAGTCCGCAGCTTTCTTCTGCTTAGCAGCATTTTGATGGCAAAAAATGTTCGTGGATAAACGAAGGTTATCAGCCATAGTGGAGCTACTGTCTTCCACCGCTAGTGAAAGTTTTAGGTGATGTTCATGTATGAAACTTTTTCTGTCTGTTAATATTTTTTTCCTTTTTCTCCTCTATGATAAGGCTTGCTTTAATTCAATTTCCTGAATTTTTCACATTGACACGTTGTTGAGTGCAATGAAAGAGGATTATGGCTTTTGTTCAGATTATAGTTCTTAGAAGTACTTCACACAGCTCTGAAATACTAGCTTCCCAACAGCATTTTACTCATTTCCTGGGTGATTCTGCAACTTGACAAATCTGTGGACATAATTTGATGCCAAAGTAAATTAAAGTGTAGGTGTATGAATAATTTCTAATTATCCTAATTTTAGTGTCATTTGCATTGGAAATAAATCAGTAGTTAATAGTATAAGCTCATTCTTCTTGTGGGTTTCAGTCCATGTTGAATTTTACTGTTCAGTTTACAGAAGAGTAATTTAGTTTTCATAATTACTTAATAGAGTAGGAGTTACGATGCTCTTGAGCCTGACTCTGAGCAACAAAAATGGGCTGAAAGAAACAAGGAAAGTATTAGACAACTGGCAGAAACTATTTTAAATGGGGGGCTTCAGAAGGCTGGAAGAAGAGTTACCATATGTACACTTAACAGAAGATTCCATTATCTAGCAGTTAGCTGACTAATGTCCTAGCTAATAATGGGTTTTACAGGGTAGGTTCTATGCAGCATCGTATTTTCTTGTACGACCAAAAAAGTTTTAAGTACAAGGGATAGAGGTTTACAGCCATAATCACGGAGTTCTGGCACAAGTACAGTTTTGGATGAAAAGAAATTTAAACTTTTTTTAAAAAAAACAATTACTGTCAATATGATTGAAGACAGACATACTGAGGCAAAAAAGCAATAACAACAAAATGTGGTGGAAGTCCATTTCAGCTTTGGGGATGTATTGTCTGCAATATAGTAGAACAAAAGACATCCAGGATAAAAGCAATGCTCACAGCTGAGGAAAACAAATATATTGATCTATTGCAAGGATCAAAATTATTTTTTTACACTACATGCACAAAGGTGTGTTCACTGTTGAAATTTATCTGTAGCAGCACTGTTGATATTTCTGAGTAATGTTCATGGAATCTTGTGGCTAGCAGGGAGGGGGGGAAAAATACTTCCTTGGCAAAAGTTTGTCTTCTTCTTCTCCTCTTACTGTTGAAGAAAAATGGAACTGTTGAGTTCAAATGTCATCATACTGACCTTTTGGTTTTGTCTCATTCATGTCTGGTCTAGTTTTGGTGTGCATACAATTCAACTAAACAGTAATAGTGGAATTTCAGCAGCACAGAAATTAGTTACAAGTTTGGAAATAACTCAGCAACATATTTCCCACATTGCCTTTATTTATGGATACAGTTGGAATTTTGTGATCCACGTTGTTTAACAAGGACTGGGACCCTGTCACCTGTACACCAAGTAATTTTTACTGGAATGTAGAGCACTACAGCCCCTGTAAAAGCTGTCAGAAGACAAGGGAAATAGTAGTGAATTTATCTGCTGAGATTATGAATCTGGAAATTTCAGTTAGTAGCAGTACAGTTAGTTTTGCTCTCATGGTCACCACTATGCTAACACAACTGCTTACCCTTCTGGATTATGAAACAGAAAATGATTCACTGTGTTTTCTTCCTCATAAAATTCTAAAATTCATGCTGCTCAAAAGTATAAATAATATTGAAAGTAATTATTCTTCCGGCAGAAAGGAGCAAATTTGTTTCTTCAGCCTGTATGACTGCTTACACATCAAGAAAAGACTTCGAAACTGCTGCAGATGTGCTACAGATAAATGTTTGCCACTCTCTAACAAGATTCCATGTATACCATCTTCATTTGGATAGTGTTTGGATCCAAACTGTTTGGATCCTTTCCATAAGAGAAAATTTGCTTAATTTTTTACCTGATAATGGAGCAGACTGCTTTAGCGTTCCCAGAAAGATTGTTTTTACAGAAAATAAGGCACAATTTTGCTTTATTTTTTTACAGAAAAAAAAGTCACTCATTTATCTGAGTGATACCACTGCTGAAGGGAAGGACTTTTTCTGTGACAAAACAAAGGGTTTTCTGAAAGACTCAAGTGTTGATCAAATAGATTTTTCATCAGACTGTTTTTAGATTGCAGGTTTTAAGCTTTATTAGTGAGTAAAGGTATCAGAACCTGAAACTTCCAGTTGTTGTCTGACTTAAAATGTGTTTGTACGTGACTGTCGCTATCATTAGTAAGATGACTTTCACTTAAGTTTGCAGGCATGAGTTCATTAAGTGTATATAGATGGACACATGTGGTGTCATTTGAACAATTATGAGTCATTAATATTCACTATTTAGCAGGGGACTTCTTCCTCACAAGAATACTCATAAACATCGCTTATCATTTATGGCAAATATGCATTTAATATTGTTTTCAGACTGGCATAAAGAAAGTTTAATAATCTATGGATCAAAAATTGTTATTGCCGTGTGAGCACAAACTGTAATGAAAAGAAATGACTGACACTCAAATAGACCTTATTATAGAACTGTGTAGCTCCCAGTATACAATTTTGGTTGACCTTATACTTGGTCTATTGGTTATATCCCGATGCAAACAAACAGGGTCTTCTTCAGTATTAAGGCATTCTGCTTTTTGGAAAAACGAATACCTGATTCAAAATTCTAGAATTTTTTTATCTTCTAAAAGAATGTCATCTGTATGTATGACAATTCTTTATCTAGCCCATTAAAACTGTCATTATTACTTCATTATTTCAGTTTTTAGTTTTCTTTTGAACAAGGTGTCCTGAAAGAAGTAATTGGGTAAGCTACTGCATTTTTACATAACCATATAAAAGGGAAAAACTTCCCTGTTTATTAAGGTGTTTATGTTTAGGAGCCAAAAGAAATATAAAAGCCCACTAAGCAACTTAGATAAGCAGTCACTTTAGCGTGGCTGTGCATTTTTACTCTGTTGAAACCATATTTATATTTTAAATTTGGCATTTTCTCAATGTGTAGGACTAATAATTAGACAGGCTCTAGTTGGCATAAACGCTCCTATATTTTCTGATCCATTCAGATATTGTTAGAGAGAAAAGGTTCTACTGTGCTAAACTACTTTAGAGTTCCCAAGAAAATGGCCTTTATTTTTAAGGGAATGGATTAGATGCCTAAATGTGAAGTACACTGGAGAAATACTTAATAAAACAAGTATTTTTCAAGCCCTTAGGAACTAGCATTTTTTGTTTGCATTTCATCATGCTAATTATTGTTTAAAGAGTTCCTTAGGTGAATACACTTGGCTCATTTTATGAAGTTTCATTCTATTCATTATACAGGACAGCTAATTAATGCTGAAAGTGTTATTATTCTAGGAGAGGTTGTGTAACCATTCAGCTACAAACATCTTGGAGATGCACTCCAGGTGTCAATATTTGACACTTTACTCTTTAAGGAATTGCAGATAATTTATGGGTTTTTTCATCAAAACTCAGCTTTAGCTGTCATAGAAGAATACACACAACTTATTTCAGATATTAAACAAGGAAGATCTTCAAAGTGAGTTCTCTGAAAGTAGTTCCTTTGTTATTTTTCAAGCCATCTTGTGATGATTCACAGTATGGAATCTTTTTAAATTATCTTCATTTCTCCCTGTCAGCTGTGCTCATTCTCAGCCTCCAGTTGTATTGATTTATATGAACAACCTCAGTTTCATTAGTCATAATGAAATTAATGGCAAGTTACATCACTTTTCTCTGACTGTGTTTTCTAAAGCAGAACAATGTATCTGCATTGGAACGTATTAAATGTTATGTTAACAGACACAAAATCGTGTGTTAAAGTTAATTTATGTTGAGCTGTGGAGTGATACATGGTGACAAAAACAGAAAAATGCAAAATTGAGGCTGACAGTCTGTCCTTCCCTGATTGTATAGATTGGTTGCAGCACATGCTGTATGTAACTTCATGCTGTGATCTGAGCCCTAAGCAGCAATTGCCACAATAGGAAACAGTCAGAGCAGTCTGTCAGCCACTGCATCAAATCTTGTCGTCCTTTTTGGATACCTTTTAGATCTCTAAAGATACTTTTAGTAATATACTTTAACTCAGCAGTTTTAGAAAAAGCATTATGTCAATTCCAGGCTTCAGTGAAGTAAAAAAAATACATACAGATTATTTATGAAAACATGTGTTTCAATCGTACTTTATTGTATTTTACTTTAAAAATCACAGAGAGTTACATATTGACAGTGGCTTATACTATACTTTGGCAAATATATATATGATTCTACTAGGGATAGCTGCACATCTGGAAGGGTAATGTGAACCTTGCATTAGCCCTCTTCGTGCCTTCTTCCGTGAGTGTCCAGTCTTCTCTGCTTGTGAAGATTCATTTCTCCTTGACAAAATACAGTGCTTGCACTTC
The DNA here is from genome assembly GCA_013397845.1 of Melanocharis versteri. Lineage (NCBI taxonomy): Eukaryota > Metazoa > Chordata > Aves > Passeriformes > Melanocharitidae > Melanocharis > Melanocharis versteri. Next base: position 585,594 of record VZTG01009605.1, on the reverse strand, counting down.
TGCTGATCACTGCAAAGCCTTTAGCAGCAAATGCTATTCCCAGAGCTGCCTTAAACACTCATCTACAAATGTACTCAGGCATAATTAAATAAGAAGTCTGCACAAGCTTAAGGTTGTAAAATAAATGCTCACTGCCTGTGCTCATATCATCCAGGCCATATCCTAGCTTCATACCCTCTCCTGCTCTACTAGGTTTTCTCCTTTCAACAGTGGGAACAGAAACATTGTTACCATTATACTTGAACTGTATGTATCACTCTTAAATTAATTACCTTATCTGATAACTGTCTTCAAAATGTTGTTGCTGGAAGAACTATGTTGTCCTGTAGCTGTAGCTGTCCATATGCTGTATGTTTTGAGTTACAGAATTGTTTAGGTTAGAAAAAACCTTCACGATCATTGACTCCAGCTATTACCCCAACCATAATTGCCAAGTCCACCACTAATCCAAGTCCCTGAGTGCCACAACTGCACGTCTTTCAAATACGTCCAGGAATGGTGACTCCACCACTGCCTTGGGCAGCCATTCCCAGTGATTGACAACACTTTTGGTGAGGAAATTTTTCCCAGGATCAAATCTAAACTTCCCCTGGCTCAACTTGAGGCAGTTTCCTCTCATCCTGTTACTTACTACTTGGGAAAAGAGGCTGATCCCCACCTGGCTGCAACCTCCTCTCAGGGAATTGTAGAGAGCAATGAAGCCTCCCCTGAGCCTCATTTTATTCAGGATAAACACCCCCATCTCCCTCAGCTGCCCCCCATCAGACTTGTGCTCCAGCTTCCCCAGCTCCATTGCCCTTCTCTGGACATGCTCCAGCCCCTCAATGTCCTTCTTGTAGTGAGGGGCCCAAAACTGAACACAGGATTTAAGGGGATGCCTGGCCAGCTCTATATCTTCACTGAAACTTTGTAAATGTAGCAGTCATATTAGTGTTAGTTACAGAGGTAGAAATTGGTTGTTGATGAAAGAGGGCAAAACTAGTGTATGAAGACATTCTGAACAAAATTAAAGTATCTTAAAAGTAAGAAACAGTTGAAAGAGTGGTGATGGTGCACATGGATTATTTTGTCTGAATGTTGTTTTTTCAGACTCCTTTTTTAGATATGGAAATGCCATAATAGTACATCAGTCACATCACCAGGTAATATCTATTGTTGCCGCTATTTTTCAGATTGCTTTTCTAATACAAGCCTAAGCATTTCTTCAGTATGTTATAGACTAAAGTTGAATTTTCTACTACCATCTGAAGTTGAATAAATTCTTCCTTCTCTTTATGGACTTCTTGACTCTGCTCTTTTTGAAATAATAGCTTTCAAACTGTGGTTCTCTAGAATGTGGGAAGTAGCTGTTGGACTGGTGTTAAACACACAGGTCTTTAGCGGAGGAATTTGACAATCAGAATGTGCGATGCTTTATCAGATATATTGAGGTTTTGCGTTGGTTTGTTTGTTCACATTTCTAGCAGCTCACTGCACAGCCAAAGTGTTACAGATGTGCATATGGAAAGCATTGTACTGTGTTCAATGAAATCTTTATCATTATCATTATTATTATTATTATTATTATTATTATTATTATTATTATTTAGGAAAAAAAGAAAGAAAAAATAGTTAAAGGGGGAACACAATGTGTCAAAGAATGATATTCCAGGGCTATAAAGAGTTTTAATAAAGCTGTTAATATTCTATCCTTATCAAATATTCATGTATTTATGTGGACTATACAGATATGTCTACGTGTATATGTGTAGGAATCTTTTCGTGTTTCACTTTTTAAATTTTTGTTGTCTTCTCTTAATTTCTTTCAAAATATGTTATATTTCATAAGATCACTCTCTGTTTTGCCTAGCCCTTTCAAACATAGCTGCCTTTTGATAACATAATCCACTGTGTCTTGAAGTGCACAGCAATTTTTTCATTCTGTTCAGTACTGTTCTGTCAAGCCCTTGCTCTGAGTTCCCAGGCGTACCACTGCACAAGATTACACAACAATCCTAACCCTATTGCATGAATCCCAGCTTTCCAGTCTTCACTTACAATATTGCAAGGAGACTGAGTAAGAGGAGTGAGTATGAACTGCCTGGGATAGAAAAATAAATATGTGATTCTTATGAATAATAACATGTACTCCTAAAGTAGAGAAAGTAAATACTGTTTCAATATCTTAAAATGTCATTGGATTTATTTCTGGGAGTTAAAAAGCACTGCATGGTCGTTGAAGTGCATGAACAGCCTGTCTGGTGTAACACCTCATGCTCTGTGGAATATTTGGGTTTATTGCCTGTTACATTTTGTGGAAGTATTGCCTTTTACTTTTTTTGTGTTCTGGTGAGCAGTCAAATACCTAACCTCTTGTTGGGTACTGAACAGCTATGCATCAGGAGTTATACAATGAAGTTCTAAACTTTCAGTAGCCATTTTCTTCCAGTTTTAGATTGTGTACATAAAATTCTATTTTTGTAAGCGGTGTTTATCTTCTAGTAAGTATTTACTTGGCTCTTTTGTCTCAATTTGATTCAATTTTATGTACTAAAATTTTATCTATTGTACTCTACTTGCTGCTAAGCTTATCAAAACTTAGGAGTTGTTACACTGAATCATGATTTAAGTAGTTATTGTTCTACCATCAAACAGTGTGAAATTCTTTAGTGCATGACAGAAGTAACATGCTGTCATGCATTTATTAGATGTTCTTCATCCTTCAGTCTTTTAAGCTTTTTAATGTGTACTCTTTCAAATTGATGAATTTATGACTCCACTTTAAAAGGGCAAAATGCATAATTCTGTTGTTCTTGAGCTTAGGACCTGTGTTTTCAACATTTTCTCTCTTTGGCAGAATGGGTATAGACCTCTGTCACAGATGTCATCCTTTGTCTCAGCAAGTATTTGCAGACCATCGAGCAGGCTTTTCAAAGTCAGTATTTATTAATCAGAAGAATACAGTAGCTAGATTCCTTAGGAGAGAAAGACAAAGCTAAATGTACAAAAGGGTGTGTTCCCACATCATTTAGGATTACTTTCTGTCATTCTCCAAAGAGGCGCGCTCTAATCTTGCCTGATCCCACAATTGGACGGGCTAAACCGTTAAATTCCCTCTCTGGGAAAGCATCTTCTGTCTCTACCCCCTCTCCTACAATCCCATGTGACTAAGAGCTAGGTAAAATTCTTCTCTTTTGACAACCAGCATCTCAACATCCTGATTTTTATTTCTTCTGTGAAATTTGGACTTGACGAACTTAACTCGTTCACCAGAATAGGCTGTTAATAAGTGATTGTAATATTTTGAATTATATACACATACATATTATATAGGTACAATTATATACATATTAATATCTAATAGCCTAAAATTGCATTCTAATAAGTATATCTTTACTAAGTGATACAAAGTGATTTTTCTGGCTTCTGCCAGTTTATCATCTTAAACTGCTCCAGCAAAACATTAAGTGATCTTTACATCTGTCTGTACTTGTTGTTCTGCCTTCTGTGACTGTCTCTATAGCTCCTGAAGTGCTCTAAGGTACAGCTTTTTAAAAGCATTCACAGAAGTTTGGGAGCACTGCATACACCAGTTATCCAAACAATTCAAGATTTCGGAGCAGATTGTTTCTTTCCTACCTCTCTAGGTTGATGCATTGCATGAGATCATTCAGGTTTACAGATCTGGGTTTTCACTGTCCTTTACTAGTGACTCGTATCTGAATGCTACTAAGCTTCTGCATACAACAGCAGCTTGGAGTTACAGCTCTCAGAGGTTAGGTAGGTGTTGTTTAAATAAACCCAAGGCACATTATTTGTTTTGAAAAGACAGTCTTTAAATTTCCTTGTTCCTGATTAAAAGGGTTCAGCTAATTTTTGATGTCTTTGTTAACATAACCACAAAAATAAAGTTTCTGTCTGTGGACTGGAAGAGGAAGAAGTCATTTTAAGAGTCTATAGCACCTCTTCTGAATACTATCCTGATGGAAGAAAAAAGAAATTATTTACATATCCCTGTCCACAGGGTCAGTTATCTCATGACAGAAAGTCAATCAGGTTGACAAGGCTTGGCTAGCACTTCCTACACCAGTGCTGCCTGTTCCCAGTCTTCTTTCTGTCCTTAAGATGTGGCTTCCAGGAAAATTGGCTCCATGATTTTCTTGGGGATTGAAGCCAGGCTTACTGCCTTCCATTGGTAATCAGACAATGATAGAAATTACTTCAGTGCAAAATAACACAAAGAAAATGAGTTATGCTTTAGTGTCCCCAGGAAAGTGAAAATTGAGCTGGTTTATAACAGCTTGGTACATAGGGGCTATTTTATCCTGAGACTTTGGGGTTAAAACAGCAGCTCCTACCACTTTTGCAATCCATTTCTGAAATGGTTATTTTTTAATATTTTTATGAGAGGTCTACTGTCAGGGCAGAAGTAAATATGCTGCATGCCTTTCAGTTTATAATACTGAGGTCTTTCTGCATCCTTGTATTGAATATTTGAGGGGGGATGCTTTGTTGTGATTTGTTTTTTGCTGTTGGTATGCATTGAGTGAAAGATACTGAAATGGCTGAAAAGTCACAGAGCTTATGTTCTGCATTAATAGATTTTATTTAGACTGTGGATGTATTTATGATTAATTCATTGCTGTCAATGCTGGATTTTTTCTTGAGAGACTTGTATAAAACACAGCAAATCATTTTCTATGACTGTCCATAGGTTAGCTTTGTTCTTGGTATGGACTTTTGAAGAAACAGGTGTTTAGCAGTTATAACATTAAAGATAATTTTAGAAGATCATTCTTTCCTGTATTTTTAGTTTAATTTCTAGTTTAGGACAAAGCTTTGCTTACATTGTATGACAACAAGTAGGTTTTTTAGCAACCTTTGTACAAATGTTTATGTACATAGTTTTAGTCTCACCAAATAGCCAAGATAAAGAAGTAAAGCAAGCAATAAGATTAATTTTACTTGGGAAGTCATAGCCATCTAAGTGCCATGTGTTTTGTGGAGTTTTATCTGATAAAAGTTGGTTTAGCAATTGCCCTTTCTCTTTGTATCAGTTAATAAAGTTGGCATTGAGTACAGCAATGTATACTGTACCAACTTAATGGTAACCATATACCACAACCAGACCATGGCCAAGTAACTATATACCAATTATTTTTGTGACTCTCAAAGAAAAAAATATTTACCTTTATTGAATATATTTTACATAAAAATATAAAATAAAATACTTTTTCTGAGATCTTCTCAGTCCTTGGGACTTTCTTGCCTTCGTGGATTTTCCTTATGGTTCTTTAGGTAACAAATACATTAAACAATTAGATTTTATTTTCAAAACTTAAATCAGAAATGCATGAATTTATGTGTTACCACTTTCAAACAGCTTTTTTTTTTTTTTTAAACATACACTTGTATCACTAGTTGTGTGGTTTGCCACCATACTCCCAAATTAAGGTCAAAATATTATTTCAGAGGGAAGAGATTTAACCAGATCTCCTAAACTTTTGGAGAAAAAAAGGGTTGCTCAAGTGGTACAGTCTGTCTCCTTTTCCTTGAGGCATATGGTTAGATTGGTTTCTCTTTGTGGCCATGCCACTCTATCTTTCTGCATTTTATTATATTCTCAAGAAATGTTGCCCAAGCCACTTATGCACAAAGGTTCAACAGTAAAATTGTCACAGGACACCTCAAGCAGCCCGAGGCAGATGAAGACAGTAGGGAAAAAACTAAACACACCAAGTGTGTTAAGATGCAGGCTTGCCATGCTGAGAGGTGATACAGCATTCCACTGGGAAAACTTTTCAGGTTGGGCAACTTTGTTTCCAAACCTCTCTAGGATTTACAAAAGACAAAATAATTTACTTGTTTACATACCTGGGTACTGTGTTTTGTGTGCACTTGCTATAAATATTAACATACCAGTAAAATATTTTTTAAATGAACACTGACCAGTCTCCTTTTTGCATCACTTCTGTACCATAGAGAAAGGACTTGCTTGCTCCCCTGTATGTCTATTACATGGATGTACTGTATGGGAATTTAGTTAGGGAATAAAGATTGACAGTTGATTATGAGAACACTGAAGTTCAGGGCTATGTCTTCTATTTATGTTTTTACTTTAATTTCAAGGGAACTGCAATGAAAACCAGGAATGTACTTAAGTGCATGACTGTAAATGGAATTGGCTGAGTTTCTTGGTAGAAGGCCAGTTCTTGTACAGATTTTGTCTCTCTTGCTTTGCTATTTCCTGGTGGCGCTGAAATGTAGCTGTTATGAGAGGTCTTGATTATAAAGAAATTTAAAACCATGTCATACTACCTATCAGCTGGATGTGCAAAGGCCTGAACAGAATTAGAGTTTTTACTAGAAACCAGCACAAACTAGAGTTCTGGACTGAAACATCCATGGTAGCCTTTATTTGCTACAAGATGAACTACAGTGCTTGATGCATGATTTATGTCAGGATATGATGAACAAACATTTGTTTAGTCATCAAAATACCCTTAACAGTTTCAAAACAGAGGTAAATAAATTGCATAAAAAGTTGTATCACGCAGTGAGTCTTTCATTTGAGGCATAAGCAATATGAATTGTGAGCTATGATTCCTCTGCTGGGTGAGCAAGGTAGCAAAGAACTCAGGCAGTAATTTCTTCAACTGCTGTGCATGGTTGCAGCAGCTAAGCACCTTTTGACACATGGAAATGGAATTAGGCATGTGCTGCCTCTCTGCACATAACAGATTAGCTGAACTGCAGGACTTGCGTAATTTGCATGGCAGACAATCACCAACCTCATCAGTCCGGGGGCTGAACATGCACAGTTAGTATCGTGGGCAAAATTATCCAGCTTTTTTCTTACGGCATCAAGATTTGCTCTGGAGAATAAAATTCTGTTGCCCTAATTTAAGTTTTTATAGGCATGCATTTGTAAAGAAAAGCCTTTTCCATGTATAAGCAATACCTAATCTGTTCTGTACTGTAGAGGATGTTATTAATGTACATAAGTTAAGGTTTCCATTTGTAGATAAAATATATTAAAATCAGTTGACAGTGCATTGTCTGTATTCAGCTGTATTTTACAATTGTCAAGTGTTTGTGTCTAATTGCGTGCTAATTTTTAAGTTCTTTTCCACAAATCACTGGAAATGAAATATCAAACTAATTTTGGTGACTGTTAAAGCTTCAGTGCATTCAGAGGTTTGTGATTGACCTGCATGATTTTAATCTTTCTCTTTTGTTTCTAATTCAATAGAACAACATAAATAAAAGATAGAAAAGACTGTTTAAGTTGCCGGTTTTTGGTCTATCTTATACAACATTTTCTTCTCTCTCCAGAGCTTTGTCCACTCATATTTTAAATAACTCAGGCAGATGAGAGTAAGCCCGTAACACCAACAACAGCAGAAGAATATTTCAAAGTCTGCTAAGCTGAACTGTTACACAATTTTTTAACACCTGAGTGTATGAGTTTCTTCGCTAATTTTGTTTTTATTACATCTGCTTATTGCAGCTTTAATTCTCGTAAACTTCTAAAGCTTTTTAATAAGTTAGGCTTCCCAGGAGTTAGTAGATAACTGTCAAAGCCACCTTAATAGCTTTTAGCTATATCATAAATTAATATATATATTAATATATTCTTTTATATAATTTATTTACTTTTATATGGGTATTAATATATAATATTAATTATATGTATATGTTACATAATGTATGCATATAAAAATAAAAATATAATGGAAAGTTCTGTAAGAAGACTGTTTCTTGGTAATCTTTGCTTGACTGATTGATTTCTCCTCTGTGTAAAACCCTTAGAGAGATTGGAAATTTTAAATTCTAATTCTTGCACATTTAAGTGCTTTTGACATTAGTGAAAAAAAAAATGCAAAAATGTTTTTTGCATGCATGCATATGTATGTATAATGCCCTGGTGTAAGGATGATATCAATCATAATTAATTTTTAAAAGCATTTTTGTCCAGGCCTCACTGAATGCTGACCAAATGCAGTGCCTTGTACATTTTCATGTTAGGTAATAACAGGAAGAAAACAGCAACACAGTTAAGCCTTACATAGGTTTATTTTAAATTGAAATAGGATTTATTGATTAAGGAAGCACTCTATGGTGTAGTTAGTGCATGTCATTAAAAAATATTTTTAATTGGACATAATTGTGCCAATACACCAGGTTTCCAAACAGTTGTATTTGGTAATATTATGGAAAACCTGGGGTATTTGTTTCCAGACATAAAAATAACTTCAAATTAAATTAAGAGTAAGCCAAATATCAGTTGCTTATACCAAAGATATGTATGTTGTTTTTTCTGTTGTAGCAACCTTAAACTTGATGACGACACTCACATAGCAGCCACTGGTTTCACAGGTTATGCACAGCTGAACAGAGACCTTCCCTCTGACAGACATTTCTGTCTATGGTAGCAGGTCCATTTACATGTGTCAGTTTAACTTAATCAGTTTAAAATAAAGTGAGGTTAAATTACAATTTGCTCTTAGTGGTAGTGCACTAAGGACGGAATTTGTCTGGTTTTCTCAACTGTTCCAGCTGGTCATCTAAAAGATGCTACCCTTTGCTACAAACCTGGTCCTTTCAGCTTCTCAGCTACAATAAAGTACCATTACAACCAGAAAACACTTTTGCTTGATACAGCTCAAGGCTGTAGGGGTGATTTTCCAATTCCAGTTGGAGACATTACACTTTATCTTCTGCAGAGTAGGAGCTGTACATCAGCTGATTTCTATTCCACAAACCTAGCACTCGAAAAAGAAATATGATATCTTGCTTTTGCCAAAATAAATGGAAGTATAAAAAGGAGAAAAAAGAATTGGATGCCTTCTTAAATATTCCCAAAAAAAGAGAGGTTCATATGTCAAAGCCAACATCTTCAAACTACACGGAGGATTTTTGTGTATCCTTCTCTACTTAATTTCGGTGTGTCAGGTTCTTCCCTTTGATCGCTGACCATGTTTTTAAGCCTGGCTGTCATTAGTGTCAAAACACACTTTTGACTATTCACTGCTGATTGTGCTACAAGTTCTCAAGTCACAGAATCCAAACTTAGTTTTGTAAGGGATTTGCTGCTTGTTTCCTTGTTAAATTACTGCCAGGCTTTTGAAGAATAGCAGTGTATTCTGATTATTGTGGGCAAATGCAGAGAGGAAGAAAAGCTGTTGAGCAATGCAAACATTTTCTTAGCTGAAACTTGTGGCTTAAAGTATTTTGCTCATACAAGCAGGAGAAGTGTGTGTACTCAGTGAAAGAACTTGAGGATGAAATAGCCAAGCTCCTAGCTGCCCTGTGTAATCCTTCACTTAAACCTGCCTGACTACCGCAGGATTGCCTTGCAGAAGTATTTCAAAGAAATGTTTCAGGGAGGATCAGAAAAATATTAGCTGATAAATCTGGCGTCTGTATAAGGCGAGTTAGTTATGATACGGAATGCAGTTAGTGGACATGTGAACAAATACAACATATACAGGAAGAGTTGACACAGCTTTTGTTAAGAGAGGTTGTGCTTCATGGTCGTATCAGAGGACTTCGAAGAAGTCAGGAAGCAATAAAGAAGACCTGGTCAATATAGTCTGTTGGGATTTCCAGGAAGCACAAGGGAACGTGGTTTTTGAAAGAGGAGAGAATCCTGAACTGCAGGATTCCTTGCCACAGGACGTTATGGATGTTATGTTTTGTGGGCTACAAGACTGATCAGATGAACTTATGAGAGTACAGAGGTATAAACCCCAGTTTAGAAAATCCCTGGCCACATTTTTCATGTGAGGAAAGTGTTCTGGAATCTGTTGATACATTTTCACCGTTTCCCATGGCCTTTGTTTATCTTCCACTGCTGAATGCTGATAGAAACTGAATAGCGTGTCTTTTCTCTAACCCAGAGTGTTCTTGTGAGGGTGCAGTTGCACACATGGAAATTTCCAGAAAATATGGTCACTGCTGTTTTCAAATGGCATGCCTTCTGTGTTTGATAGATGAACTGTAGTAGTATATGACTTCAGTATAACACTGTACACTCTTGTCAAAATATTTGGTTTTCCAGAGAGATGTCTACTAATCTGGGAACTAATGGTCTTTAATGGCACTTGCATGAAGGTATTCTCTGTTGATTTTCTTCTCTTTGTCAGTTTCACATGAAGCACTGAAAAGAACAAACTATGGTTGTAACTTTACAAACAGTGGCAAAAATATTCAAATAAACCTACATTATTCTAATGTAATGGAAGGCTTTCAGTATTTTTGCACTACTTCAAGTCGATAACGTTTTGTGTGGAGGTACAATAATCTATAGCTTTTCCCACTGAAAAATGTATGCAGTAAGTTTCTGACTATCCATACTTTTTATTATAGTGGTATTTTAAAAGGTGTCTAAAAAAAAGTACGAAAGTTATTTTCTGCTATATATATATATATTTATATTTTGCAAAATTAGGACTTATTTTCGAGAAATGTGCTGGAAAGAGACCAGAAAGTTGGTATTGTCCTACAAAAATCAGTGAAACCATAATGAAACTACATAGGTGCTTTTATCATACATTCAATGTTAATAATAAAATACAGTTAATACTGTCCTTTTTGAAAAACTGCTGCGAGAAATAAATTATGCACTACTTCTCATTGCACAGCCTCTGAGAATGTTTCTGGCCTCTTTCGGCTCATTTTGTTTGCTAATCAAGTCCACTTAGATATTGATAAATAATCAAAATACCCTTACTGCTGTACACAATCAATACAGTTCTTTGCAGAACCACTGGAAGGTGAGATGGGTTCTTTTTCTCTGCTTCTAGATCTCGGTTACACGCTGATTAGCTAAGATCAATATCTTGGATATCAAGAGCTACCAGCTCTTCATAGTTCCTCTTTTTTTTTTTTTTTTTATTCCTGACATTTGGGAATGTAGCATGAGCAGAACAGCCCCAGAGCTGCTGAAAAAACATCTCTTTAAAGATACATGCATTACTTGGAATAAGTCACTCCTTCATCTTCCTTTTCAACAGCTGCCTTATAACTGGAGTTAAAAGCTGTGAACATCCTACCCCTTGATTATATGCAGGTGGCTGACTTCTACACCAGAAACCTTGGCCTTTTTTCTTAAGCTGAGATTTTAGCTGCTAAGATATCTGTTAATAAATCCCAGCTTGACTTCCTGAGTCTGTATTTCGAGAAGTGCTATAGTCCATGGTGACCAGGGTGCTAGTGATTTGTATCTTTTGTGTCATTGTCATGTCATGACAAAACCTTCCCAGCCGGTTCAGATCCCTTGTGGTTTCTCCTTCATACCTTTTTTCAGCCCATTCAGAACTTCCAGATCCTCTTTCTTTTCCTTTAATAAAGGTTCAAATTTTTCTTTTAATTCCTTATGACCTTTTCAACTCTTTATTTTTTACTGGAAAGGTGTTTATGAAGAAAACATGAAAGTGAGACATACCATTGTTCTTACATCACCAATACGAGCAGAGAGAAAAAATGCAATTTTAGAATATAATTATAGAATGTATGACATGGTATTTCCTGGAGGGTTTTCTAAAACTATATGTTTTATTGACTCACAAAATGTCCTGTTAATCTCAGTGCTGTCGTTGTAACATTATTTTCCTGGGAAAAAAAGTGTTAGTAGTATAAAATCAGTTATTTTCTCTGAAAAGTGAGATAGAATTGTTTTTATTCTGTATTTATTTCAATTTCATTAATTGATACTTGATTCTTCGGAAAAAAGTAATTAAAATAATTTGTATAGAATATGTCTGCTAATTGATCTATTTATCTTGATTGATAGACAGCTATGTAGGAAAATATGTTTATGTGTGTGTTTGTATGTGTTTGCACATGTGTACTCCTAATTTGAAGAGACGGCTTTTACATAGCTCAGAATGATGAAATATAATGTAATTTACAAACCGCATGACAACTGCTTCTTAAAACTTCCTTTCAGCATTATTCAGTGTGTGCGTGGAACTGAGGTTGCCATCTCCAGATCTATTCCATGCCTTTTATGTCTTTGCAGCTCTGATAGCCATTGGGCGGTACAGCATGACAATAGAGACGGTGGATGTTGGATGGTGCAAAGAGATCACGGACCGTGGAGCCACCCAGATTGCTCAGCGCAGCAAATCCCTCAGATACCTGGGGCTGATGAGATGTGATCAGGTAAGAAGCCTTTGCCTGAGCTGGTGCCTGATTCTGGGTGTGTGTAAGTGTTCCTGCCTCTGTGTGTGTGTGTGTGTGAAGGAGGGACGCCGCAGGATTTATGTTTCTCTGAACAAAAAGGTTTAGTATTCATGACTGTGGCAACTCTTCTGGTGTGCAGTGTTCATGTATGCAGCTAAAAAGGCACCTAGAGAACTAAAAGGAGCACTATAAATGTTTGCTGATGTAGATTTTCAAAGTACACCTGTAGGTTACACTCTCAGCCTGAGGTGCTCACGAAAGTTTTTTGTAAAATCTGCCCTCTGACAGTTTTGAATATTTTTGTCTGAGAGTGGTTGCTTTGTCATGTTATAACTATGACAGACTACTTTGTTTCTTAAAAAGAAAGAAAAAAAAATGTTAGTGCTACTTCAAGAGTGATTTAGCGATTTTCTATGTATCTGTGTTCTTGCTCATACATCATGGTTTTGAAAACAGAAGGACAAAGATTTGAATAAAATCATAATGCTAAAAAGAAGAAAATACTGAGTTTCTTACTATATAGCTTTATACTTGGAGTATAGTAAGAATGTCTACAAGTTTTATCACTTTATCATGAGAAGAAAAGAGGAGAAGGCAGTCCATCTCCACTTCACCCTGTATATAGCCTTTAGAAATCATGTTCCTGTTTAGAAGAGAGATCAAGAGGCCCAGGAACACAGCAGAAATAGCTAAAAAAAAAGTCACTGCAGGTCCAGAGTCTCTGACCTCATATAACCCTTCAGGGATTGTTTCTTTTCCAGCCATCTTCAACAAAATGTCCAGCTTGTGATGCCCATCATAAGCATCATCCCTCAGGGTTATGGATTTCTGATTGGATACACTCTATGGAAAAACAAGTTTTAATCTAAGAAACTTCGTGCTCTAAACCATTACCTTGCATCGTGCACAGTGCACTGTAGAACACAGTGACAAAACCCAGTATTTCAAATGGCAAGGGATAATAATGTCCAGGTCAGTGGTAAAGTTAGAAATAGCGTTTTGCAAAGCTAGCCTTTAGCAGTTTCCAGTTTGAGAGGAGGTTGAGCACTTTGGAAGAATTGCTCTGTCTATCAAAGCTGAGTCCACTTAATCTGCTAAACAGTAGTGTTTTTAAGAGCCAAGAGACGAAAAGAGTGTGTGAATATCTTTGATGGATTGTGCTAAGATTATGTACTTAGAGCATGTTAAAAGGGTAACTTGACCTTGGTAATTAAACCTGACCCGGTATCATCTAACCACTCCTGCACATGTACTTATTTTGTGAATTTAGCTAATGTTGAACAATCAACAAGGATCTAATAAGTGCAATAATTTTAGCCTGTCTTCAACTGCTATAGAAAATCAATGATCTTGATGTTGAAAACAAGCTTTACTGCCTCATAAGTTAAATTGTATGTAGGTTTTGTAGAAATGTACTACAGTCTATATTCCTCTAATTGCTGGTAAATGCTTTTCTGGTTCTTTAGAGGAGTATACAGCATCTTTTGTGTTACGAAAGTCAACTGCTAAAAGAAAAAAAATAAGTATTCCTTAAGAAAGCTTCAGGGAAGATAGAAAAGCGCTGTTGATTGTGTGCCTGCAAGTGTATGTGTGCATCTGCAAGCATTCAAAGTATGGTAGCTAAAAGATGTTAAGAAATTAGTAAACGCTGTTACAGCAAACAGTGTAGTAGTGGGACTACCACTGGGAATTGTTTTCTTGTTTGCAAAGCCTTGATGGGAAGAATAGCTCCACAGACAGAATGAAGTATCCTTGACTTAAGGGATTTTTGGCAGCTAGAAGATGCCAACTCCGTTTTTCCACTGCAAATGAACAGAGAAATTACTGAACAAAATCGTGTTCTCAACTGTCTCTCCCCAATATCATGCAGAACTAATTTTTTCCAGTGGCCGCTCTATTAAATTAAAAATGTCAGTGTCCAGCACATCATTAAAGAGAGTTCTTGCGTGGTGCAGAAGGGTTTATTTACAGTTCTTGTTGGCCAAAATTCTTGTCTTTGTACTGTTGTCAGCTTGCAGTGAAGAGATGGCTAGAAGATTTGTCCATTCTAACCAGACTTCCTTTTCTAAGGTACTGACTGTTATGCTAGTACCAGGTAGCTTTTATGCCTTTCTAAGGATTCCCAGGCATTTGGAAGGGAAGTACTTAAATACAGCTACATAAGGAACATATGTAAGTAGACTTCAAATGGGTACCACTAAAACACTCTTTATGAGCCAGGCTCTTTGGAATTTCTTTGATATGCACTTGACATAAATTGGAGGCGTCAAGGGTCCTCCCCAGAAAGATCAAGAGAGGCTGCAAGCTTGGGTAAAGGCAGTCTCTGTTTTATGCCATTGATTATCCAAGTGCCTCCAGGCAATGTGTTTCAGTAGATGCAGAGCATTATTGATCCACACCATGAAAATAATAAAATTATTCATTTTTCATCAAACTGCTATTGCCATGACCTTTCTTTTTATCATTTTTCCTACCATCTAACATGCACACCACAGAAGCAATATCGTCTTTGCCTTAAAATAGATGACATTGTGTGGAGAAATGTCATAAAAAAATGCTGACTTTACCATGAGGTCATCATAATGAGAGCATATATTTCAGCTGGAAGTTTTCCATGTCGGATGGGATGTATCTGAGAGACTATCATCCAGACCTCCAGAAGTGTGGAAGCTATCTAGCGGAGACTCTAAATTTTTTAAATACCTGTGTTCTGGACAACAGAATTCCCCACTTGTCTACATACCAACACGAACAGATACTTGGAAGCAGCTAGGCCCCTTCTCCCTCCTGATCTCTCTCACGAGACAGGGTATCAACTGTGCAAGTAAATTTTTTGTGTGCATGGGTATGTGTGCGTCTGTGCAGGCACCAGGCAATACTCTGGACTGCACAAGTCATGTGTTCCATAAAAAGAAAATGTTGCCATTCTGAGTCTCCATTTCTTTTGAAAGCAATAACAGATAAAATCAGTAGTTATTTAAGGCTTAAGCAGGACATTTTGGAGGTTTGTCATTGGAAAAGGCATAAAAGAGAGGGCATTTCTCTTTTGCATTCCAGTGTTGCTGCCTGTGTTTGTGCCGTGCCGCACTCCCAGTGGCAGCGAGCCAGGCTTCGTTCCTCCGTGTCACCTCTTCACGGTGCTCTAGGAGCAGGGTGGAACCACAAACTCCCCATTCCTCTGCACAGAGGAGCGCTGTGCTGCCGGGGGCTGCAGCCCAAGGTTGTGTTTTAGGATTTGATGTGGCTGTGTGGGAGCACGTGGCGGGTTGGTGCTGCTCGGGGGTACGGCAGCTCTTGGTTTGTCACCCCGGTAAACACCAAGAAAAGCATAACAAGGGGTTATGTTCAATTCACTTCAGGTTACTTCCCCATAGCAGAAAGAGAACATGGCTCTCTGTTCTTCCAACGAGATTTTAATTGTAGTTCCGTATTTTTTATCACAGCTTAGGAAAGGGGATATTTTAAAGGATAATTGAACCTTTCCTTTAATTACTTGAAGTACCTTGTGAAAGGTGTGGGCAGTTATGGGATGCTTTCTTTCCTCCCACAAACACTGACATCAGAATTCCTAAGTGCTTTACTTGCATCCTAAGGGCATAAAATGATGCCTACATCAAAATAACAGATTTAAATGCATGTTTCAAGCTTTTTTTTCTGAACACAGTGTACTGTACATTCTTACCCTTAAACTGATCTAGATCTTATTTACTTCTTCTAATTAGTCAATTAATTATTTTTGGTATATTTTGTATTTCATATTAATAAAAAAAGGAGGAAGAGGGTGATGTTCTCTGTACTATTTATTGATAGAACTCATTTGAAAGATGTCTTTATAGCACTTCTTTCTTGTGCTTTCACTAGAAGTGAAACAGCTTTAAATAATGGCAGCTTGAAATCTTCACCCTTGGGGAAAATGGCTGGGTATCAACTAGGAAATAGGGACTAAATTTCGATTTTTTTTTTTCTGGGTAGTAGCTTGACTGGTTGAACGATGTGTCACAATAATCTTCCCGCAACTTTTCTCACACACAATTTTCATATTACAAGATCCTTTTCCTGTAACTGTGGTGCAATTTGTAATGGTTATCTGCAGTGCGCCCACATAAATGCAGGAGACATTTCTTGGGAAAATAGGCAGAAAAATTACACTGAAAAACAGAGGCCACAAACTTCAATATTCACCACTATGTGTGAATGAAGTGAAGAGAGTCCAACAAAGTTGTCTGTGAAAGGATACACAACTTAGTTAATAAATCATGTTGGCCCTTTTTCCTTGCTTTTGTCTTTTTTTTTTTTGCCTTGCTTTTTTCTTTCTATTTTTGAGATTAATTTCTCTAAGAAGACATGGTTGCTTTGCATGAATATACTTCTGAAAGCCTGTAGCTTATTCCAGATGACTTTCTCAGATGAATTGGAGCATATATTTCCTCTTCTAGTTTTACTGAGATATTAGAGCACAGAAGTTGATGGTCAGTACAACTGACAAAATGACAAACTATTTTATGTTACCAGAGAGAGGAAGAAAGATAGATGATCCCTAAAAATAAAAATGGTCAGTTAAGAAATCATTTGCATCTTAAGTAAGAATAAAATTTTTAGACAATATGTGGACTTTAAATATAATTTGTCACTACGTCCTTCTACAAAACCTGTTTTGCAAATATTTGTAAATACATATTCAGTGAAGACCACAAATCATGAGCCTAACAGGAATGCAGCTCCTGTTCTTTAAGAGAAACATTTTTACCCATCGCTCACAAGCTTTTAATTTACATAGCTAGTCTGTGACTGAAGGTAAGTGAAAGAGAGCTGATATCCGAGGTTCTAGAGATACATCTTTCAATTTGAAATATACTTTTGAGCTGAACTGTTCTTAATCAATTGCAGAATAGTGAGAATACAGAGCCATGGCTTGTTTTAATGTAATTATCACAGCAATTTGCCTTCCACTTTCAGAAAATGCTATCATTAGCCTGATCAGAAAACCTGCCAAATTGCTACCATTTCTTCTTTTATATTACAAGGGGTTCATTTTGAGATTTAAAATTATGGTTTTGTGATTTGAAGAGGAATGGAAATATCCAATCCTTCTCTTTAAGAAAAATTCTGTAGCCCTTTTTTTCTGTTAAATTACTATAATTTGTTCAAGTTACATTGCTGCATATTAAAAAGGAATTGCTGTATTTTTTAAAGTTTTATATGTATAATGTAGGAGCTGCAATTGATACATCTCTCTATGAATAATGAAGATTTTAGATTCATGAGATCTGTGAATTCCATTAGAAGGAAACCACAGCTATCCCACAACAAAAGAAGAATAGCATTTATTTCACTTTGGTTTTCAATACAACAATTTTAAAAGTCTGAACAATACTACTTTTGGCTTTTTCCCCCTAGCTAACTAGGATAACAGATCCATTATGTGTGTAAACGAAAGCATCTGCTAAAATACAAAAAAAAAAAGATTTTTATACAAGCTGAAGATTTTGCTCTTCTAGTTTAACTGTTTCTTTGCTAAAAGATTTTTATTCTCCAAGCTGGTAGCTCTGCAACAGTTCCATGGCACTGGGCTGAAGATGGAATCTTCCGGAGTTAATGAAATTGTCCTTGTTTTTAAAAAGCACCCACCTGACCATGTCATTCTCTAATAGAAAGATGGGCCCTCAGGTGCTGTTCAACAGTTCAAAATGATGATAAGACCAACTGTTAAGGAAGAATGCGATGGGAACTAGTCAGCGTTTTTATGAATAAAAAAAGAAAAGGGGGAGAAATTCTTTTAGAAGCATTGCTCCCTGGAACTTCCAGTTATTTTTGCCAGCTGGCAACTTTTGAGAAGGATTTCTCTGTTAGTTTTACATGCCGACATTTTGACAGGTATTATAGTAATGTGCTCAAATTATTGTTAATGTAGTCAAATAGGAAGGAAAATATTCAGTGTTATTAATTCAACAGGCAGAAAGTAATCTGAAAGAATATTTATCACTATATAAATTACCACTGTCATTTCACTGCATCTGGGTCTTTATTAACAGCAATTTTTAGAAGAACAAAGTTTTTGAAATGTGTATAATACTGGTAATATTTTTACCTGGAAATATTCTATAGGTGGAGCCTAGAAGTTCATCTGATGAAATGGGCAGAATTAGCAAACCAAATAACCAGCCAAACTGAAAGGCTACTTTAGAATGGTTTCTCTGATTTAATAGAAAAATAAACCCTCACAATAAGCTAAGAGAATTGACAGTGAAACCTTTGTTACTTACACAACTTCAATATTCAATAGTGTGTTGCAGCAATGATTAGGACAGAAAGCCCTGGAATAATGGCTGTGCTAGAAAACTGTGCCTCCTTACAGAGGTTACCATCTGAAATGGGTGTTGCTAGTTTGCAGTAGACTGGCAGTTTGAGGCAATAGCATTCACATGAGAAAACAACCACAACAATGAAATTCATTTCTTTCAGGTGAGATTTAAACAAGAACTGTAAAGTAGGTATACTCCACAAGCAACCTTGCTATGCTTTCTGAAATCCTTCCAGAAGTGCTACCATGGAATATTAGAGGATTTTTGTATTCCATTTATTTCAATTCACATGGCAGAAAATATTGCAGATATTTCTGTTTACCTACTCCTTCCCCTTTACAAATATAAATAGGTAATTAATTGCTAAGGTTTAACACAATTAAGTTGTCAAATGTCATGATAATAATAGCACGTCAGACTGTACTTGCCAGTTTCATTATTTATGAGTCTACAAATACAGTGTTTGTATGTTTGTGCATATGTGATTGTTTTTCTTTTTCTTTTTTGCAGTAATGGCATCCTCTAAGTCAAAATACAGTATTTTCTCAAGTAGTAAGGGACTTTATTTGGACTGTAGGATACCGTGCTAATATTGGTAGTGCTGTTATTTTATTAAAGTCCTAAACAAAGGTTCTGCCCCTGGGCATAAGGGCAGTCACTGAAACTCTGTGGAATATGTCTGCCTTAGCTGATCAAGTGCACTTCACACAAAACGTTTCCAGAAATCTTTAATTTTGTTATGGCCACAGGCAACAGTTATAATTGGGCCACCTGAGAATATAATTCATTCAACTATTAGCAGAAAAAAAATCAAACAAAGTACACTTTTTGTAAGACACTCACTTGAGGAAGCAAAGTACAACTTAGAGAAGAGAAAGACTTTGAGAAAATGTTTTGCTTATAACTCCAAGTGTGTATATATTGGATTTTGTTGAAAAACATTAGAGAAATTGGAACATGAAATGTTTTCCAAATCCATCATTATGGATACACACAATGACTATAAAGTAATTTCTTTGACCATTGCATACAAATTTGGCTTTCATGCGATACTGCTTTGTGTACTGAGACAGAAGTGCGCGCAAATTTCAGTACCCCTAATGCTGCAATACCACTCCATAAGCAAAAATGTCAACAATATTTTAAGAAAGCCCTTTGGGGGACAAATCCATTTGCATTTCTTTTGTGTGAAGTTGATTTTGTGATTCTTTATATATAGAAATGTAATTATAATACTTGTGCAATTTTACTAACCTAACTATCTGTATGGCAGCCCTCAAAATCTCTTGGTCTTTTTGGCCTCTCACCTGCTAACATTTCCGTAAAATTCTTAGCAATTACTAGATTTCTAAGATTAAACTAGCAGTTCTATGTATTATTAATGCCCTTCTGTGCAGATATTGCTGACTCAGGGTATTATAAATCGGTCTGGTTTTTTTATTAATGAATGTCCTATAAAGTTACGTAACTGTAGATACAAAGCTGAGTTGTCCTCAGAAATCAGCCAGCCAATGCCGCTTCCAAGGGCTAGGTTAGATACTATGCAGAAATTATTTCAGTTGTCATCTCTGAAGGGTGGTATGAGGGACACAAACAGGTTTTTGTATGAAGTTCTAGTAATGTACCTTTGCACTAATCCAGTTTTGCAAGATTCAGCTTTTTTATTTATATAACTGCTTATTGGTTTCGGTTATTAACTTGGAATGGAGATAACTTTTTCTTTCCAGTTATCAAGTGAGTTGGTCATTAAACTGAAGTCATTAAGATGTGAAGATTTTTAGGTTTTGTTATTGAAAAAGATGAATCAAACTCTTTAGATTAATGCTGAATACTCATACACTGTATAGAGCTGCATAAAATTTGCAGTTCAGGTGATGGCTGTACCTTGCTTTTCAGTATTGCTCTAGATTACACAACACAGACATTCTTGGCACATTTTAATAGCTTTAGAGTCAGAACTGTGTTCTCAGACTGACCCTGATGTACCTATAGGAGGAGTTTTGGAGATCAGTAGGAAATCTTACAATTCTTGGCAATTTAGTGAAAGAGTATCCAATCCCAGATAAGATTTCCAGGATGTGGTATCAACTTAAGACAAGCTGAGAAGTGACTAGGAAGGTCCTGTTTAGGAAAAGCCCCTATACCTCTGTTTCTGTTCCTGAGCTATGAATGAAGCTATCAGTCTCATTAAAAAGAAATACCTAGTTTGGCTGATGGTTTCAAATGTAATCTGTAATATACCTTAACAGGATTATGAAAACTTGGCTCCTTTGAATTTAATGACATCTGTTGTGGGAACATAATGAAAACAAAAGGTAAAAAATAAAATAAGTAAAATTAAAAAAGAATACCCTAGCCCTTTGGAATCATTTGATATCTTTAGAAATTCCTAATTTTAGAATCTAGAAATTAAAGAAAACAGTGCTGAAATTATGACTAGAACCAAATGACACAGCACATTTAAAAGGAAAAAAAAAATTACCTAATAACTATTTTTGCTTGCAGTTTGAATTTTTCATGAAAACTTGTGGAAGGTGGCATAACAGAAATTTCTGAAGATGTTCTGTGTCAGACAAGTGGTGTACCAAATCAGTAAATACTGGCAATCAGACTAGATGAGTAAATATAGCATGCCAGATCAAAATATAAATGAATATTTTATTGCGAGTAGCTTTCCATTTACTCTGAGCCTGAAAAATCAGCTCATAAGTGTTGGTTACTTTATTCTGGGAAAAATATTTACAGATTGGTGGGGATTTTCAGGCTTTCTGTTATGGGCAGATCATTTTACCTAAAGGAAAGTAGGAGTGTGGAGCACTGATTTCCCATTTTTCTCAGTATTTCAGTCACATTTTGTATGCACATAGCAGAGTGAGATGAAAGTTCTCCAAAGCAGCACCCACAAAACCCTTTTGCCAGTGTTCCATTCCACATGGACTAGAAGGGTATTCTTGTTCTTCCTTCAAAGAGGAGCTCCTAATTTTCACATAAGAAATGTTCTCTAGCACTGATATTTAAATACTGTCTGCATAACCACACTGTCATTAGACAAAGAAGTTAAGGAGGTCCTACCCCAGATAACATTTTTCACAAAGTCAAGTACATTCTTGTGGGAAGTAGGCAATGTGTGTTCAGGTATCTTTAAACAAAAAGTATTCAAAATTATAACTTCTAGGTAACTGCTCTAATTGAGTTAAAGGGAGATGATACCACTTTGTCTTGCCATTTTCTGTAACCCATCTTCTCCTTTGTTTTGTTTTTTTTCAATCTATTTTTTGGCCTGGGATAAATTTTTATTTCAGAAAGAAAAAATAAGTTTCAAACCAGTCTTTGTTATTTTCTTTTTTTGTTTGATGACCAGGATTAGCACAAACCTATTTCATTCTTAATGATACGGGCTGCATTGTTTCATTACATATTAAAATATAATTGAAGAGTTATTCAAATTCAAATGAATGATTATGTATTAGATAATCTAAGTAGTTTATCTGCAGACAGTAGTCTTTCTTTTGACAACTCAAAAGATGAAGATTAATGAAAATTCTCTGAAAGAAAAATATAGCATTTTACAGCATATTAAGATGTGGAGATTTTTAGTTTTCATTCATTGAACAAGGATGTTTAAGCTCAGAAGGGAAAATTGCTCTGTTTGTGAAATGAACTTATTTTGGGAACGACATTCAGTACTTTCGTTTTATCACCAGCCAGGCTGATCTTAACAAAGAGACAGAAGCTTGTGTTCTAATGGCTGGGCATAAGACTTCTTTTCATCTTAATCCTACCACTAGGGAAATGATGACAAGGATACTAACAAAGTTGACTTAGATATTACTTTTCACATTCATTAACAAAGAAAAAAAATATTTCTCTTTTTCAGATAGCACAGTGTTAGTCCAATAGTACAGACAGTTTTAAATACTAAAAGTTTTTCACTGTTTTAGTGTCTGACCTGATTTTTCTGATTTTAAAGAAAAGGTATCAAAATCTTCTGATAGGGAGTACTTTTTTTCTCATCTCTGAGTCCAGGTCTGTTGTCCCACTGCCAAATAAGATCCTTTTTCTCCCTCTTCTGTTGTGTAATCCTACATTGAATTTAGTTTGGTGCAGTTTTTAACTCCTTGCTTTTTACTCTCTTAGGATTAAAAACACTTACATTTAACCTAAAGTTAGATATATTCGATCATTTATCATGAAGCCTGGTAAGATAATTTTTTCATTTATCATGAGAGTAAACTCAGTTTTTTGAACTTGAAGTAATTTCTTTCTGTAAATGTTATGGTTCCAAATACATACATAGGATTTGTCATTACTTTGGTGTTTAACAACAAGTTGTAACACAAGTTATTGCCTAGGATCAAACTAATAATTTAAAATATTTATTTAATGCTCCAGTAAAAAATGGAGAAGAGCTTCTACTCTTCAGGCTTTGGTCATAAAACAGCTGTTTTTGTCAGTGGCACTTCTGCAATTTTTTTATCTGCCTTCTTCATATTCATGTTTATTTTATAACTGTATTTGGCACTTCATGCCAAAAGCTTCCTTCTTCTGCTTAGTAAAGTACTAATAGCAAATAGCAACAATTTCTATAAAATATTATTTTATCTAGTAATAATTGTATCAGAAAAAACTAGGACAAGCAGTTAGTGTGAGGTGGTTCACCACAGATTTCTTCATACATTTTAAGACTAAAGAATACCATTGTAAGATCCTCTGTCTTCCCGAATGTCATGGGCCATGCTTAAATTATCCTGCTAGTAAATACATCAGCTTATACCTAGCTAGACTGTACCTTGTATGTGTGTCCTGAGTCTCATACACCAGGACATGGAGATCATTTACTGCCTTCCTGTGTGTGAGCATCATCTTTGTAATGAAATCGCCGTATTTGTTTCTTGTAACAGAGGATATGCATATGACACTGGCTCTAAAGCTATAACATCAATGCTATTCTAACAAATAATGCTCAACAGGTAAGTGCCAAATCATAATAACTTCTATGTACTAGGAATATTTGCAGCTATCTAGTAGATAAATAATGCATCTTCTTCAAGTTTCACATTAAGAAAGAGCAAAATAAGCAGCTGTCTGTTGTAAGCCTCTTTGTTGTGGCTGAGTTAACCATTAAGAGAAGTTTCTGGTAGCATGATAGATTCTGCCATGAGTCTCTGCAGCATTACTCTAATGAAAAGAGACTTTTGACTATTTTTTGGATGGGCATAAAGTAGCAAATTACTGCTACTTTAGGGATTCTTCCCTTCCAAGCAATGTTTCTGTGAATTGTAGCTTACAGTTTGCAAGTATGTATTCAGCTGTAAATATCAAATATTATGGGAGACTTGTGCTCTCTCTGATTTCATTTTGATTTATTAAAAGTCACTTCTTGTTTTTCAGCACTGAAAGATGTTACTGTAACATAGCAATTTGCCAGAGAAGTACAGTTTGTGCTGTGAAGTTAAACCAGTTTTCTATCCAAGTCAGTCTCAGCTAGATGAAACTTCCAATGAAGATTGAGTATTTCTATTATCAAAGTAGAAGAACTGGATATTAAACCTTTCATTTATCCTTGTCATTGGGTGCAATCACTGTTCAGAAGGAAGCTCTCCTTGTTATCTTTTAAGGACAAAAATATTATTAGATACTGTGGTTACCGTGCTTGAAAATATTATTCGCAAGACGGATCTTTGTAATGGTAGTAAACGTTTCAGTCTGGCTTCTTACTTTTGGCCTTGAATGTGGAACACTGTGGGAGAAAAAAGCAAACAATGCCATCAGTTGTACATCCTAATGATGTAGGTGGTTCAGTAACTGTAGTATCAATGCATTTTAAAATGCCCAACTGTTCAGCAGATATTTCAAAGAGAGCCAACTAGAAGTCATGGTTCTTAGGTTAATCTTTTATTTGTCTAAAGGCTGAAGAAAGCTGTTTACCTCTGTGATATGAACTGCAATCATCTTTAAAATAATTGACAAATTAATCCCCTCACAGCACTGCAGTTGTAAAAGTGTTAGGTTTAGCTTGGTTTGTCTGATTGCCTTGTCTTATGAAGAACAAAGGTGCTAACTTTGGTGTCTCAGATTTAAGAGGGACATCCCAGACCCAAACGTCTTGTATGTTTTAATTATTGATCCCAACTCTGCAGAGTTATCCACACAACAGAAGGCTAAAATAAAATCTTCTGCCAGTGATGTATGTGAAGACATGCAGGACTGTTACATTTTTGAAAAGTAAGGAGTAAGCGATTGATCCCTAATAACAAGGAGTAATATGTACCTGCAACATAGAATAATTTGTATTTTTCCCCATCTTTAGTCATGTTATCTATTACTTTTCATTGCAAACCTGTTGATAGCAACCATACAGTGCAAGTTCATTTCAGTAAAGTTAACTGTAGAGTTACTACTTAGCATTTGTAAATGTCCCCAAAACTGTGCCATAAATTAATCAATAGATGTAATCCATTTTCATTTTCCAGAGCCAAAAAATCTCACATTTTTAAACATATGTCTGCTTGAGCAACTTTGAGTAAATAGGTTCTGTTTCAAGTTAGAAATCTGTTACTCTAGGCACCATTTTGTTTAACCAGGATGGTAAAACTTCTTCCTTTGCAATCAAATCAAAGCATTGTTTTTTTTCATTCTCTAACAGGACATTACATTCTGTATATTTATTTTGTGATAAATGCACCCAAACCTTTAGTAACAGTGAGAAGGCCCATCCTGCAAGCCCGCCCAGGAGTCCAGAGTTTGTCCATTCTTCTAGCTTTTCATTCACTTTCTGCGCGTCACAGGTTCTGTTCCTCTGTTGCAGGTGAACGAGGCCACGGTGGAGCAGCTGGTGCAGCAGTACCCACACATAACCTTCAGTACTGTGCTGCAGGATTGCAAGAGAACACTGGAGCGGGCTTATCAAATGGGCTGGACACCCAATATGTCTTCTGGCTCCTAACCTTCTGTACCAACGTGTTCCACTCTGCTGCATTCAGTAGATCTAATGGGGATTGCAGAAGGGTTTATAACCTTTCATATGATGCAATATAGTTGTGAGTTTACAGAGGTTACAGTAAAATGGCAAAAGCTGTACACTGACTTTAACGTACTGTACAACTAAGTACAAATATTGAAGCAAAACTTTAGAAATGCATTGTGGTTTTGTTTGCATAAAAGTTACAAAAGCCTTTGGCAAATTTCTTGAAGTGGATTCCTACTAGTTCTCTGGATAGTTTGAGTTATAGATGTTAAGCTTGTTTTCCTCTGTTTACTTTGCCTTGGTCATGTGTGTTTCGTTTGATCTGTAAATGGTAACTCAGTGCTAGCACCAGTGCAGTTGCTCAGCAGAGGCCTGTGTTGAAACTGGGAACTAAACTTGATGGTTTTTATTTACTAAAGCTACCCCAGAGGTTTTAAGATACAGAATAATAAGAAAATCTACAGTGAATTACTATTTTTTGTCAACATCTTTCTTTTTTTTTTAAATATAAGAAGCTGTAGCAATTTTAAAATCTTTCCATCCTGACTTTTTAATAATGAGTAACAGTGCTTACCCTAACGATAATAACCAGCTACACTTCATGAAGACAAAGAATAACTGAACACACCAACTATCCAAAATAAGCTGGTGATGCTTATTATATTTGGCCTAAAAATTTACTGTCTATTTTAAGTGAACTTGTCTCCTCTGACTATGCTGTTCTGTTGATGAATTGGAAAATTCAGATGAATGGATATAAGTCGATAACAGGATCCTTCTCATTTCCTGTGTGGTTTTATTTTAGAATGGATCTTACAATGCAAATAGTGCTTGCCTTGAGAAGACCATCTAGACATGAGTCCCGTCGTGGGTATCATTTTTTAGGGTCAGATGCTTCTTCACATAGTGTGTGCAAGGAAATATTCAAATTAAACACATAAAATTATTAATTTTCTTTTTGGGACTGTTATGGTTTAACCCCAAACAGCAACCAAGTACCACGCAGCCTCTCTCTCACTCTCTCTCACACATTGCATTCTAAGGAGTTAAATTTGAGCAGGGAATTGTGAAAATACAGACATTGCAGCTTCAATTTGGAGTTGCCTTAACCTTTAGAGTATTACCATTCGGTTAAGAATGTTGTCAAGTGTGTAACACTGGATATTTGTTTTTCAAAGGTTACAGCATTTTAATCCAAACTATGAAATGCTTAAGCTTCAGCTGAAAAGTTGCCATTATTGTCAAAATGTTTTGCTAATCCAGAAGGCCTAATGCAGCATAACATAGGAGCTTGTTTAGTATGGCTGTATAACTCTGTAAAGCTGTTTGTTGATTTCCATAGCATAATTTTTTACAACAGAAACATCAGCTCACATTACTTCCAGTGAGGATGTTGAATGTTTTCTTATTAGACTTTTCAAAATGGGGATGAACTAATTTCTCTGGAAAAAAAATATATCGTGAAGATTTTGTTTAAAATAAGTGGTAAATACTTGTGAACATGTGTAATGCTATGCTGTTTATTTACTCCAAAATGGCAACAATATTTTAAGAATAAAGCCAGTGAATTATATTGCAGATATAGTACAGAATCTTAGTCAATTTTCTTTTAATGTCTCTTTATGAGTGCATTAAAACTATTCACACAATTTGTAAGTTTCTATTTTTTTGTGAGACCTTTGATCTTGCAATAAATTGTAATAAAATAAGAAAGATGTGATGTTTTCTGTTTATCTGTGCTGCTAACTGTACTTAGACTGTACTAACAGAGAGTTTGAAATCTCCATTGTTGCATAGATAGAACTCACCTGGACATAATCCTCAGTAAACTGGCCCTGCTGTGACTGGCAGAGTTCAACTAGATGACATCCAGAGATCTTTTTCAATCTAAAATATATTCTGACTCTACGGAGTTTTTAAATATTGTGGGTCTGGTTGGTCATCTCTTTTCACTTCTGTCATTTAAATCACTTCCAGTAGTTTTGCCTTTTACTGATATTCGTCTCTCAGTTTTATGAACATACTAATCTATAGATCTCACAGTGACTTACTAATTTTAGTTTTATGTGGTATAAGAACTCTAGATGGAAATATGTTTTTCTAATTGCAGTGTTGACACAGATAACTCCTTAATTTCCTTATAATAAATCAGTTTCTGGAGTAGTTTTAGAGGAATAAATAGTACTGCACACTCTTTCATCTTTGACATGCCATGTAGGGGAAATACCATTCTGGTGGAAAAGAAAAGCTACTGCCTCTTGTAAAAATAAAAATTACGCTTGTTCTCTCATATGCAAAACTTAGACTGAATTCAAAAACTCACAAGCAGCTTCTGGATTCCCTAGGTCCAAAAGGCTTACTTTATTAGAAAAAAACATCCTTTTTTCCTTCAAATTCTTTGTGGGAGCCTGCTGTTAAGGTAGGATAACCTGTGTCTCAGCATTTATCTTACCAGAAAAATTTCTAGGATGGGCTTGTCCAACCTGCAGGAAGGGCTAAGACAAACTCTTAAGTGCTTTCTTAATTAAGGGATAGGTGGTTGTAGGAGAAAGACGGATATCTTTATTTTCAGTCATTCACTCTTTAAATCCAGGTGTAATTAAGGCTTAAAACAGACTCAGTTCACCTGGTGGTCATTCCACCCGTGTCTCACCACCTAAAGGCTGTGTGGAGGGGAGTATTCTCATGCAATTTGTCTCACCGGAGGAATGGCTACTGTGATGTTTCTCATACGGGTTCAAAGTCACTTTGCCCAGGCTCCCAGATTAGTGGGAAATTTAGTGAAATGCCAAATCCATGATGGCATACCTCCCTTCTTAGCAAGTGCTCTGTGTAGTATTAGGTATATTCTAGTAAACTTTAAACAGGGACAAAGTGTATTTCTCTTAAAATTACCAAAACTGTGTAGTTGAGCCAGTTATGCCCCATCAGATGGGATGAGTATCTTCAGGCTTACATATGAATGTCCTGATACCCCAGGTGGGAGTTTTACACCTGAGCCAGTTGTGCAAGGGAGGACATGGGCATGATAAAAAGTTTATCCCACTTCTAAGGATCTGCTTCTTATCAGCCTTCTCCGTTACCTGGCTCAAAACCCAGCTTGCTGCCAAACGAAGGTTGCTTTGCCGCGGCCGTCCTCCACTGGTGGTCATCCCCCACTGNTTAGCAAGTGCTCTGTGTAGTATTAGGTATATTCTAGTAAACTTTAAACAGGGACAAAGTGTATTTCTCTTAAAATTACCAAAACTGTGTAGTTGAGCCAGTTATGCCCCATCAGATGGGATGAGTATCTTCAGGCTTACATATGAATGTCCTGATACCCCAGGTGGGAGTTTTACACCTGAGCCAGTTGTGCAAGGGAGGACATGGGCATGATAAAAAGTTTATCCCACTTCTAAGGATCTGCTTCTTATCAGCCTTCTCCGTTACCTGGCTCAAAACCCAGCTTGCTGCCAAACGAAGGTTGCTTTGCCGCGGCCGTCCTCCACTGGTGGTCATCCCCCACTGGCTCACACCCTCTGCACCTGGGCTGTTCTTAGGCAGATCAGAGGTTTTGCCGCCACACGCCCAAAAACTCTCCTCCCCCCTTCAGCTGGGGGTGCGAATCTGCCCACAGCAAATCACCTGCTGCTTTTGCCAATGGCTGATTGAGTCATTAACCTTCACCATTTCCGTCTCTCACACTGCCCAGACATGGACCTGTTGGAGCAAGTCCGGAGGAGGCCACCAGGAAAATGAGAGGGATGGAACACCTCTGCTTTGAGAGAAGGCTTAGAGAATTGGAATTGCTAACCAGGAAAAGAGAAAGCTTCAGGATGAGGTAGTTCTGGCCTTCCAGTACTTGAAAGGAGCCCACAAAAAAGATGGAGAACTTTTTACGAGATCACATAGTGGCAGGTCAAGTTAAATACTTTCAAACTGGAGGAGAGAGGGTTTAGATTATATATGAGGAAGAAATTCTTTACTGTGAGGGTGGTGAGGCACTAGAACAAGCTGGCCAGAGCAGCTGTGGATGCCCCATTGAGGGGACTTTGAGGCCAAGGTGGAGTTCTGAGCAACCTGGTCTAGTGAAAGCTGTCCCTGCCAGTGTCAGAAGGATTGGAACCAAGTGATCTTTAAGGCCTGGTCCAACCCGAGATATTGTTTGATTCTGTGAAAACAAGCTGTAATCCCTTTTAAATGAGAAAATAGCCCTACTAAGAATAATTAACAAACAGTTAATTTTTTCAGGCTCTCACTGGGTTCCTCATGAGCTCAGTGATGTCCACCCAGATTCTCAAGATAAGTATGGCCTTGCTGATGCTTCATAAACTGTGGTTTTGACAGGTGCAAATCAAACAGGTCACATACACAATGATTATATGAAAATAGAAGCCCAAAGCAAGCTTTCTTCCGGTCACAGGGTCTTGAACAAGGAAAGGAAAAGGACTGTTACATCTAATAAATAATTAGGATAGGATAGGATAGGATTGGGAAAGATAGGGAAGGATACACTGTTTCTGTTGGAAGGCATCTGTAGAGACCATCTAATCTAACTATCTGACGCGGCTGAGCAACAGAAGGGCCTCTTGAACACTGACAGGCTTGGGGCATTGGTCATCTGCCCAGGAAGCCTGTTCCAGTGTTTGACCACCCTCTTGGTAAAGGAATGGTTCCTAAGAAAGTAATGCATTGCGAAACAGCAATGGTAAGAGCATGCATGAGAAGAATATGATGATACCTGATCTTGTAAACATTCAGATTTGTATTTTGAAGCAGGTGAGAGTTAATGTTGCTTATTTATGAAACTCCATATTAACAGAGAGTTACTTTAAAGTAGATCCATTTAAAGAGTCCATTACAATAAAATATTTAAAGCAATGTTAACTTGCCTCCTGTAATTTTTTTTTCTCACAGCTTTCCCCCTGAGAGACCTGCGCTACTGGCAGTATAGGTGACTGAGATTTTTATTTGAAGTTCTGGTACACTTAGGAGCAGAGTTGTGAAACTCTTTTTTCAAAGCACAGAAAACCTGAGTGATGCTCCAAGCTTGAGCATGTGGAATCTACCATAGATTGGCACCACTGAAAAGTGAAGTAATTCTTTGTGATAATAGCTGTGCTTTGCCAATCTAAACAGGGTGGGTATATGGTCAAATTTTGTGACTCGTATTTTATGGGGTCTTATATTTCCAAGTCTTGTTTTACAAAAAAATCTCCCTGTGCTAGGCTCCTTGCATATATTTCCACATACGCAATCATTGTAGATTACCTGAGTTGCTGGAGAACTGTGGAAAAGTTCAGATGTTCCTCTGGATCTTTGTCTGCATTAGGCTAAGATTAACACGAGTAAATTGGCTAAATCACACCATTGCGGCTGGGGTTGCTTGACTGGGGATACTTTCACAAGCTGGAGTAAGGTAGCATGGGAATAAAGGTCCGTAAAACAGCTACATCTTCACATCTGTTAAAAAGAAACCAAGGCAAAAAAAATCCTTTAATTTATGTTTAGGGTTGGTTTTTTGTAAAGGCTGTCAGGATTATATAAGGTAAATCCAAGTGTTTCAGCTTTATAAAGTTTTACTAATGAGTTATGTTTCAGGTTTATTTGGGGGCAAAAATCAACAAAAACAGCAAGCTGAACTGTTTCCTCTTCAATATTGGGGCAGGTCTTTCTATATATAGATGATGAAAAGTGTTTGTGTTTAAATGAACCTTAGAAGTCTTAAAATGAAAAATTTTACAATGAGAATTATTAGGCATTTCCAGCTGCTGTGAAGTTATAAAGGCTTCTGGACTGAAAATTTCATAATCTCGTGCTTTCATCATGTACCCTATTGCAAACTGCTACAGCCTTTGGTGTTTTCAAAATACCAACTCTTAGAGAAAGCTGCAAGAATATTCTTAGCAGCACTAACTCCCAGAGTGCAGTTAACTTGTCCCAGGTGCCTTGCTTTGGCTTCTCCTTGAACCAAGATCTACATCTCAGTTCTCACTTTCGAAGGACTAAAAGGTTGTCTTTCTGCTGTTGTTTTAATCTCTGGTCACCTCTCTGGACCACGTTATGTGAGTCATGGTCTCTGAAGCAATATAAACTAAACTCTACTGTGTAAGGGATGGGTATTTTTTTCTCTAAAATAGGCAGAAAGGTAATATTTATACACAAAGAAAAATGCTTCATATCCTTCTTTCCTTGGAGACAAATGAGAAACAAATGTAGTGAACATTAATCACCTTGCTTGTGTCTTTCAAAGACGTTCAAATATTGAGGTCAATGAGAAATATAGAAAATAGAAAAAAAATAATTTTCCTGAAGAGAAACAAAGCAAGGATTTGCTTCCTGAGTAGGGAGCAAATACACCTGGAAATCTTTAATAGCAACCAAAAAGGTTGTAGCTAAAGCAAAATTACTTTTTAATGACCCTACGGAAGTTTGAAAATAAGTCCAAAGTCCTAATGCCTTCATGATCTTCTCAGCAGTAACAATGGAAGGGTTTGTTCATTAGAAGTTGCCTTGACCAGGCGCTGTGTTTTCCAGGACATGGCATTAGTTTCTGTGGCTGTATTTCTGGTAGCAAGAGCTGTGCCAGGAGCACTGCTGGACTGTCAGGTCACTCTGGCCATCACATCTGGCCTGTGACTTGTGGCTCTAAAAAAGTTCAGTGCTAATGATGCCCAGTAGCCATCTGCTTAGGTTCCCTGGATGCAGCTGTGGCTTCCTGAGGGCAGGAAGGTTTAATGGCACAGGCACGAGTTGTCCTGTGTCTGTCAGCCTCAGCACTAGAGAGTTGTCCCGGGCAAGGTCAATTTACCCGCACAGACAGAGCCGTGTGGCTCATCCGTGGTTTGCAGGGTGTGGTTATCTATCACAAGCTGCTTCTCAGTGTCGTGGGTCCCAGCTCACAGCCCTGCCCAGCACCGTACCCAGAGCTCCTTGCTGCTGCAGGGGGTCTCACTCACTCCGTGCGGGGCAGCAGCCCTTTCCAGCCTTCCCGTGGAGCAGAGGCCAGGGAGAGCCCCTCACCCAGCCAGAAGCCGTGGGCCAGCTGCACCCTCGACACACAGGTGCTTCCTGCCTCTCCCTGGGTGCCAGGCAGGCAAGAAAGGGGACCTGTGGGATGGGACAAGGCGCCAAAGGTTCTGAGCCAGGCTGACAGAGGGTACAGTGCTGAGGAGGCGACATCACCTTGAGGGTTCCTGGATTCTTCCAGAGCAGTAAACCGCTGACAAAAAAACCTGCAGCTTTATCCCCACAGCTTATTTATGAGTTGAGCTTTCCTGCTCTAGACCAGACTTTGTTTCCAAACCCCTCTAGGGTCTGAGTGAATCACTGCTTTTTAGCAAAATTTTCTGAACACAGAACTTTAATTAAGGAATATTTCTGCATTTTGTTCTTTCTGCAGCACTACAGATATTGAAGTTCTTTTGCTAGCATAAAGAGCAAATGACCCACTGACCTTTCTGTTTGAATATATGCCATATCCTTTATGTTCTCTTGTGTGTGGCTTCAGAAACAGTTAACAGCAGGAAGACTATTTGTATTGCATTAGCCAGAGATAGGAGAAAAACGCATTTATGGATCAGTGTAATCCAGTCATTGGTTTATGGATGCAAAGTCCTTCAGGGACTGTCACAAATTCCCAACTGTCTGTGAGAGCTAGATTTTGCAATTTCATCTCTGAGCTATCTGCAAGGCATGTAAAATCGTATATATCCAGGCAGCTCCCTGTGACTGTGCATCTGCAAAGGCTTGAGAACTATTCCAGCAAGGATGTGCAGTAAATTAAGCTCAAGAAATTCGCCTGTGAAAATATTGCCTCTGAAAAATAAGTATTTTGGGTAAATCTTCCATGGGTGGAAATCTCCTTAGCAGAGGTAGAGTTGAGCAAATGCAGACAGCTGTTAAATACTGACATTATTACCAGCCCTCAGAAACTTATTTTTCTGACCTTTGTATGTTTGTGTCTGTACCCATCTTTTTTTTAATGAAGTTTTGTTGATATTCTAGAAAACTGGTGAGAAAAATCACATCTGAATACATCTTAAAAAAACACACACAGAGACAAAA
>VZTG01009605.1:494891-552093 GCA_013397845.1 Melanocharis versteri | reverse complement strand
AAAAAAAAAAGAAACAGAACAAAACAAAACGCACCAAAGCTATCTAACTTTCTTAAATTTTCTACAGTCCAATGTATCATGGCATAAGGATAAGATCTGATACTTGGCAGAAACAAAGATGCCTTGGATAGGATCTATGTAGGATCTTTGCCAACATGACAGAATATGTTTGGGAAGTGGCAATGGCAACAATAAAGGAAGAGAAATTTTCTGTAAGATCAGCACATCTCTTTGTTTCTAGTCTGGGAAATCACCCGTTATGCCTAGGAAAGGATAAATTTGTATTGCCATAGTGTGAACATGTGGAAATAAGATAAATAGATGAATGGGAAACAAACAAATAAACAAGCAAACCCACAAACAAACAAACAAAAAACCGCCACCCTTGATACAGATAGTGACTAAAGGGTAACTCTGCATCATCAGGATGTAAGACAAGAACCATGGGTGTAAGAGAAAAGGTAAGTATTTCAAAAGCCTCTGCATTAAGATGAATAAGTCCTTGGGGCATATTGGAAATTTAACAGAAGGTGACCATGCACTGTTATGATAAAGGCCACAGAAACTTCTCTCTTGCAAGTCAAGCTTGCACTAGTAAAAGCAAAAATAGGGACCACCTTGCCTGTACGTCTGTCCTTTCCTCCCCTTGTTTGATGCTGTCCAATAAAGGGAAGAGTCTTTTCTCCTGACAGAAAGCAAAAGTGAAATAAATGAGAAACAAGTGATATGTAGATTGTGCTTCCTTTTAGGATGTCTGCAAAACAACCAGCCTAACTTGTTGGCAGCTACATTTCAAGGACTGTTTTTTAATGTGTTGAGGTGCCTAGAGTCACCCCTAAAGTATTTTTTTTTAACCACAGTGTTCAAGGCTCTGTTAAACTTGCTTCTAAAGGCATTGATACTGCACTAGCATTTTTATATCAGTTAGCTGAAACATAGAATGGAGGCCACTTATTGTCATTATAGTGATCTATGTTCTTACGTATGTGTTAATGAGATTTATCATATTAATTTCACCTTGTTCTTGATGCTTTGCTAAGAAGATACTTAGTGTTAAGTACTAAGTACTCAGTATTATCGTTTGTGCTAGCATCAGTAGTAGGGCTAATACTCAGTAATACTGAATCTCCTTTGTAGCTGAAGTCACAAAGCATTAAGATCCGCCAAAAGCTTCCATAAAAGAGTAGGACTGCTACTCTTCGAATTCTGAGCAAACTTTGACTTTATTCTCTTAAATAAGAGTGCCCGTAGATGCACAGGTCATCTCTGAAAATTGTGTTACCTATTGTAGTCTCCAAGTAAGCAACATACAGGAGCTAGCAGCTGGAATCACTAGTTATAATGTGCCACCTGTGCTCTTGGATTAAGAGATCAGGCTTGAGGGAGTTGCTGAGGGCTAACAATCAGATGATCCTTCAAAATGGAGATATGGATTTGGGCCCCCTTGGCCTCAGTTCAGTCTTAAAACTGACCTCCATACTCCGTAGGTCAGAATTCGTTCTTTTAAGTTAGATAGTCCGAGTTGAGGACCTGCCTAAAAATCCACAAACACGGGTTGACTACTATTGAGTCTAACCTGAGTTACCTCAGTTTCTGCAGACTCTGAGGAGGCTGAAATTTTTAAAGCCTGTGAAAAGCGTAGCTTGTATAAAGTTCTGGGTGGTGAAAAGAGCAACAAGGTCTTTCTCAGGTCAGTCAGAAAGTGAGAAAAGAGTTAATACTACTTTTTAACAAGTTTCCAATGAGCCTTAACAGTGGCTTATACAAAACGTTTAGAAATTATTGCACTGCTGAAATAGAGCTATCTCAGATAGCAGTGCACACACAGTAATAAAGTAGGTATTTAATGTAAATTACAGTTAACCTTTACCTTAAATCTTCAAACCAAGAACACAGTATTAATCAAGATAGAACTTTTTAAAGTGCTATCTATTTGAGGAGTTGGTTGTATTTTTTCTATCAAGAGCTGTCAACACTACAACAATATTAATACTTCCAACAAAACTAACAAGAGACCTTCAGAATTGTATGCCTTTTGTATTTTAAGTGGTTACAGAAGTAAGCCTTCTTGCCCCAGTATGTTCTAACAAGAATGTAGAAAATTACTTAGTCCCTTCTGAATGAAAAAAAATAAGCTGTTTGCTTCTGCTCTCTTCCAAGATGCAATTTCTTCTCCATGTGCACTTTTTTCCCCCCGCTCCCCAAAAGAATTCACTATCATTCATCTTGGTATTTCATTCTTCATTCCTCTCTATATAAAAGGAATGTTGGTCTCTCACCTTCAATCTGTTCAATAGAAAAATCAAGCTATAAAATGGAAAACCAGCAAAGAACCTGATACAGGGCCTAATTCCACCGAAATCAACAAGAACAGGACACGTCAGCAGCAAGATACATCACGTGATCCACACCTACTCCAAATCAACAGCAGACAGACTACTGTGGCTACTGTGACACTCTCTATGAGTTTTCTAGTTAACAGAATGCATTCAGTGAAAATGAACCTATTAAATAATGTTTCTGGGCATTTGTGCTGTAACACCCATCAATCTCAATGAGACTTGGCACTTGAGTTTAATTGATAGGCCACATTCCTGCTGCTCTCTCTGCTCAGTTTCAGGGTCCTTCACTTCAGACTTCAAATTTAACTGATTTGGGGGAAAATTAATCTTTTATTTCGATGGTACATTTAATAAAATAATGAAGATGGAAAATCCCAAATTCTCTACTTTGGCCATCTGCAGTTCACTCTCTCCCTCTTAAATTCTGCTCTAACTATCTTCAAAGTTAAATTTCTGTCATTCCTTGCATTATTTAGCATCTTCCCTTCCTATCCTATTCCCACTCCACTTCCCCAAGGAGAAAAATGGCATTTAGGGTCAGTTCAGTATAGCAGTAAATCTTCCATTTTGAATACTTCTCTGTTTCACTTTGTGGCCCATTGCTGTGAAAGGGGCACAGTTTCATGTTCCTAATAGAATAAAAATTATGGCATGTTGCTTTTTGCTACCGTTTCTTCATTCTCTAAACCAGAAAAACAATAGACCTTTGCCTCAGAGAAATTATCATGGAGATTAATTTGGTGACATGTAACAAGATGAGCATTTTTCTCTTTTTTAACCTCACGAACCTTCTCTATTTCCAATCGAAATTTTAAACTGATCTTTCTGTAGCATTTACACTGACGAGCAAGTGGGCTTTTAATAATTTACCCATGTTGCTGCAAAGAGGCGGGGAAGGACTGCAAGTTTAAAACACGAAGGAGAAAAGTTAATTTAAAGTGATGTTTGGTAAAAAGTCCCCTTTGAGATCCTGTTGTGTAATTGAACAGATTAAGAGAACTGACAGTAACTTCACGGTATGCCTAAGTGGAGGTCTCTACGGGTCAACTCTCGGATCTTGTGCCGACACGTTATACAAGTTTGTCAATTTTCCATCAGATTGATTTTTCTCACAGGTCTGGAAGCCTCGTCTCATTTCATCTTATTTCCACAGGGGTTCTTAACATTGCAAACTGCCATTTACTTTTGTCTCAAAGTGTGAGGAATGATTTTTATCTCCGAGTGGCAATCACGGCAGGCAGCTCCAGCACTGCTTATAATGTTGCACATTGTCCTTCCTCACCAACTGGGGTTTCTTTTGTGTTTTTCCCCTCTCTGGGAATGATGTGGATTTTTAGAATACATTCAAAATAATTATTAACAGAATGTACTTAGGGCAGATGTCTGTAGTCTCTGAAGTGAACAAAAAAAGCAACAGAAACCGTGGGGTTTTTTCTTTGCAGTTTTCAGCATAATGAGAGGTCAGCTTGAGAAAATATGATGTCTCCGGGAAGGTCACAGGGAAGAGTATTAACCTCTCTTTACATTTCCATGTCTATTATCCCCTCCTGTTAATGTCAAGGGAAGTTATGTGCACAAAATAGAGAGCATGCTTCTGAATAGGTGAATACTGCTGAAGATTATAATGATATATATGTGAATTAATTGCACTAATGACAAGAATCTACTCTTACTCCACACCAAGTTAAATAAGTGCAAAATTTGTCTGAAAGCCTGTGGGACCTGATGGTATTCTCAGATGGGTTGTACAAACATGCAGTCCCCTTGACACAGATTAAGCTACTAGGAACTTAACCACTTGGTTGACCTAATGACCTCTTGATGAAAGAAGACTGCCATTTAGATCAGTGGTATGAGGGTGAAATCATAGGACGCCCCAAACTCCATGTTTTCTCTTGCCTCCACCTCTGGTAGCCCTTTCCACTTGTGAAAACTGGCTGTAGTCAATCATTAAACCATGATTACTCTCATGCTCTTTGTAAGAATTTCTCACAAACATCAGCATCTCAGACAGATACAAAGCAATGAGCCCAGTTCTGAATTTCCTTGATGCTAGCTACATAGTCTTGCCAAAAACATGGAAAGATTCATCATCCCTTCTTTTGGAGTCTTGTACTACATCCAAGTTTTAATACAGATGCAAATAAGTTCCATTAATTTTTCTCCAAAATGTGATATACTCGACCTAATTAAGTGATCAAAGACAAATGGAAGTTACCAAATCATTTGGTAATAAGCAATTCATCACTGCTGTAAAATATTTGCCACAATTTTGAAATCTGT
This sequence comes from Melanocharis versteri, assembly GCA_013397845.1. Taxonomy (NCBI): domain Eukaryota; kingdom Metazoa; phylum Chordata; class Aves; order Passeriformes; family Melanocharitidae; genus Melanocharis; species Melanocharis versteri. Next base: position 547,468 of record VZTG01009605.1, on the reverse strand, counting down.
GTAAAAAAATATGAAGAGGAAAAAAAAAAACAACCCAAAACAGCAAAACAGACCTTGTAGTGATGATTTTTGCTGCTAGTGTGACTGGACAGGAAAGGAATCGACGCTGCTGAACTGGTGGTCCACGGAGCGCTTCCAGCGCAGGAGGAACCACGGGATGCCAGCCCAGCCCAACACAGCTGGCACAGGAGACTGCAGTCCCTGGTGGGACAGATGTGCCTGCGGCTGGGCTGGCTGCTCACGGTGCAGGGAAAGGGGGGCAACCCAGGAAAGCCCTGGGAGCCTCACAGCTGGAGTCACAGCAGGCTGATTCTTGACCTCAGGCTGCGGAAGGGGTGGTGCAGACCTGACCACCACCTGCGAGGAGCACGGGGGGAGGATGGGGAGAAGCCCTTGGGGTCAAGCTGTGGGGGCTGGAGGTGGGGAGGCCAGCCCAGAGGCTCAGGAGCCAGGATCACATTGAGGAAGTGAGGGGCAGGGAAAGAGCTGAGTATTGAGTGTTTCTGCCCTTCCTTCTGCCTTCCCTCCTTCCTTGTTGAAATTTTTGTAATGATCCAAGGGCGCTTTTACTGGGGAGACAACAATCTGCACAGCCTCAGATGTCCTCAAGGCATTGACTTGCCAGAGAGAAGTGTGTTCAATGAGTTAAGCTTAAAACCCTGCACTGCATGTCACACATTACAGAAAGAAAGGGATATCTAATACAGATTTTTATTAATTGTCATTTCTGTAGTTCCATTTTGTATTCCTTGATTACAGCTGGTAGGTAACCCCCAAAAAAGGAGCTGAGTAAAATTCCTTCATTTCCATATTGAACCTGAGTTACTCAACCATAGTGAATAAGGGATGACTTTGTTGTGCCGATAGTTGTGTTCATGACAGTTCAGTTTGGTTTGAACGGGTTGGCTCAGCCTACCTGATTTTTTGGCAAACTCTCTGGAGAGTCTCCTGGGCGAGCACTTCCTTTTTGCCTTGTTGCAGCTTAATATGAAAACACACAACAGCAGATTGTGTTAGTAGAAGGGCATGTAAATGAGTATTTACAGGCTTTTGATCACGGTGTAGATGCCCCAAATAACACTACCTGAAATGGTAATCTATCACAGAGGTGGTTTAGTGAGATGAAGTGAGATACTTAAATGAGGTTTAAAATATAAAGCCAGTTTTTTTCAGCTGTTATCAGTTTCTATGTGAGCACTTCCCGAAAGCCAAGATTCCACCATGTGAATGAGGCACCACTTCCACTGCATCAGGCTGGCAGAAGGGTGTAGCTCAGCGCAGCAGCCCCAGCTCTGCCACCCCTCCCAGAAGTTTGGGTTTCCCAACCCACCTTCCCTCTCCAGCCTACTTGGAAAAAGACCCTTCCGCTGTGACCATGCAATGGCAGTAAGAAGACTCTCTGACCAGGCCCTGGTCTGGATTGTAAGAAGTAGAGAAATTTTTTTGTGTGTGATCCATGTATATCCCTGAAAGAGAAAATCACAGTCTTCTGGCTATTTAGGCATGTCAAACCTGGTACAAGTGTTTAAAAATCTTACGAGTCCACTGCAAAGTTAGCTTAATGGGCACTTCTCACAATTAAATATTTTAGACATCTTACATTTTTCCCATAATTCCAACAATAATTAGATCACAATATGGATTAATTCCTTGTCACATCCAATTTTTTGCTTCAAGATGTTTTGAAGGAGTGAAACACAAAAGCAAGTTGCTGACATTTGTAAACTCTCCCTTTTGTTGTACACACAAACATAAAATAGCTGACATTTGGCTCTTTCATCCTTTTTTCCCTGCTTGTTCAGTACAAATATTATCCAGACAGACATGTTAAACAAATATCATAGTATCTACAAACAAGGATATATAAATCTCATTGTCCTGGTCAGCAGCTCAGGACTAAACTATCCCCCTAAGCCATTCTGATCTGCAAACGACCTTGAGCTAATTGCTTTCCTACAGTGTTACATGAAAGTCACTATACTTCCTAATCTCACAAACTTTATTTATTTATAGGTAGCAATACTGTATCAATATCATAAAGGTAACCTTTAAATTGTATTTGTGTCTTTTTATGGGGTGGAATTGCAGGATTATTTACAAGCGAATCTGTGGTTGTTGTTTTCTGGTTACTGTAATTGTATGGATGTAAACAAGATATAACGAGTTTTTTCATCTGCCTTTTTGGGATGTAATGGGTTGCTGAAACTGACAATTTTCTGATCAATGACAGAACTACAACCTCTATGAAAATTAGCAAGAGCTATGCCTGCTACAACTCCATACTTCCTAATATGAATGTACTCAGACATGCATTTCTTCAGAACTTGTGTCTTAGTGCTGTCATCTTTTAAATAATATTGCAAGAGAGTTGGCTAGTACTTAGAGTGTGTCTGTCCTCTGCATTCATTGCTGGATACTAAATGTTCCAGTCTCTTAAGACCCCTTTAAATGACAATAATGCTATAATTTTTGCTTTAAGATTTTTGTTGGCTTGTTAAAATGTGGACAACCAGAAAAGCATATGGATTGCTTTAATGACAAGTTACCTGAAGTTGTACAATGGCCTCTGTGTTGACTTTCCTAAGCACTGTCAATGCTCACCATATCCCAGGATCAAACCCCTGATGAGAATGGAGTGAATTGATTCACTGTTTCCTGCTTTCTTATTGAATGCTTTTATATTCTTTCATAAACTAGTAAAACTCCAATAATATAAAATTAAGAGGTCATGGTGAAATGACAGAAGTAGCTAATTAGAAGAGCCACTGCATACTTTAAGGCCCTGATTCAGGGACATCTGTCAATACTGTGGATACTGCTTAATCATGAAATCAATACTTCAAATTAAGCACACGTGCTTACCCCTTGGCCAGGAGCTGATTTGCAATAGCATTTCTATAGTGTTTAAGAACAAAGTGTTAGCTTACTTTGAAACGTTTTCTGATAGTTTTAGTGTTCAAACCTCTACAGAGGTGCTTTCCCCTGATGAGCCTCAGAAAAATCTGAAGAGATTTCTACCAACTGTGACTTTGGAACTGTGAATAGGGGAAACATTTGGCAAAATATTTAGCTGTGATCAAGTTTGCAAACCTTGGCTTCCAGACTCATCCTCTGTAACCAGGCACTGGTGACAATGGAGAGTAGAGACGACAAAGCAGACTGAAAGATTTCGAGCCTCTGCTGAAATCTAACCTGCAAGTGCAAAAACTGACAGGCAAAAAAACCCCTACTAAAAATAGCTAAAAATATCCCCACTGACCCCAAACCTATGAGAACAAAAAGAGTTTTGGATGCTGAGACTGACCTTTAGAGATCCCAAGCTGGTCCATGTTGCACTGAGCTTTCTTCTTACCTTGCCAGACTTTGGCAGCCTCCAGTACCACACCTGCTGTTTATCCTGCAAGCTGGTGACCGAGATGTTTGTACCAACCCATTTCATTTGCTCCATCCTGGTCTGCCCTCACGGTGATCAGGAATCCAAAGCACAAAAGTTTCACTGTACAAAGGGTAGGCAAACTGGAAACAAAAGATAAAAAATAATTGTGTACACTTTTTCTAATTCTGAGCTTTGATATTGATGTGACAAAAATTCAACGTATGGTAAAATTTGATTCAAATGAATATGTGTAAAGGCATAAGGGGATAAAGTTACACACCAAAGACAGGAAGAATGACTGATGTCTGAAATATTGAGCTACAATAGGTGAGGATAACAGCAGCGGTAAAAGAAATATTTAGACTACAGATAACGATGCTAGGAGAAAAACACTGTTCTTATATCTTATGGGTAAAGCTGCCTCCTCTTAATAAGTTAATCTTTCCTCAGATGCAGTTGTGCATGGAAACTCTGACAGCATGCAGTTTAGGTGATAGATTTCACAGATGTCTGTAGGGCAGTTGCTCTTTCCAAGCAGGACAGTTCATTTCAGAGTGACCACTGCAGAGCTCGCTTACCACCCGTACCGTGCTCGCAGGATGCATGCCAGCATGCTTGCTCTCAGTAGCCTGACACTGGATCTCTGCCTTCTGAAACCCAGGCTGTTTCTTCACATTTGCTCCAAAATTAGCAAGTGATTCATTCTGGCATGCTAGCAATGGCACCAACCTGAGGACACCTGGAGCAGCATCTTCTGGAGATAAATGCACAATGTGTATTAAACCCGAGTCATGATCTCACACCTCAGGTAGTATCAATGAAAAAAAAACAGGTTAAAGCCCATCCAGAAATAGCAGTCCGTGAAAATCAGTCCCTTGCTCATTTCTACGGGCACAGAGCTGTGATGAAGCCTTTAGCATGGCCTGTGAAGATGTCATCTTATTGGCAGCCTTCCCCAGCCACTTGTGCCCTCACCATTTGGAAGCAAGCCGCGAAGACCCATGGAGAGATGCTGTATCTGCTTGGTTATTATTAGTTGCCTGGTACTGCTACTGTTGTATTCCTGGTGTCTTTCCTCATGTTGCTGCACATGGTCACGTGCTGGAATTTCAGTAGTGCACAGAGGGAGAACTCTGTGTGTGTAGTGACAGGGCAGGAGCCCTGGGGTCAGGCACACGTGAGGCTCTGGTGCGCCAACCTCTCATGGCTACCAAGTGCCCACTCCTCTTCCCCAAGAGGATGGGGGCATCTGGTAAGAAGGAAAAGTCTTACGGATGGAGACAAAGACAGGAAGGTCAGCCACCAGCCACTGTCAGAAACAGACCAGGCTCTACCTGGGGAAAAGGAGTTAAATTTCTTACCTATTCAAGTAAGTTTGGAAAGTGAGCAATAAAGGCAAAAACTCAAGCACCTTTCTCACCTCACCCATTCACTCAGGCTCAACACGTCTCCCTGTTTCCAGATTCCTTCACCCCTTCCCTGCAACCAGAGCAGGGGGATGCGTAATGGGTGTTGTGGTCAGGTGTGGCAGTTCCTCTCCTTCCTCAGGTAACTTTTACACCTTCTCTCTCATGCAAGACTGGCCCAAGATGAGTTTTCCAGCAGCCCAGCCAAGCACGTAAGGAGGAGGCTGGGTAATGGCCCTGCCGGGGAAAGCAGCACATGCCTTGCAGACAAAGACTTAATAAGTGCCACTCCCAAGGCCCAACGGGGGCCTAAAAATGGATGTGTGCACATTTCCTCCCCTTCTGGATTCTGCAGGGCTGTCTGCAAGCAGTTTGGAGAAGTTAGTTTTCCCCGGTGGGGAAGAGACCTCTGGTTAGCAATCAATAAAGCAATCCTTTAATATTCCTCTGACTGGGCAAAAAAAAAGGTATGTACTATAAATTTGTATTGAAAGGAAGCTGCACCCCCCTCCTCTGAGGAAGGGCCTGTGATAGAGAAAGATGGATAAACAAATAATCCTCTGGTTTTAATGAACACATCCATTATATCAGCAATAGTTATGGCAACAGGAATTATGTACTTTGAGGCAGCATCTCTTGTGCCTTGTAAACACCTCAGCCTTCTGTCAGGGCCCCCGCTGGGGCTATTTACAGCTTCAGTATTACAAGGTAGCTACTCTCTAATTATACACAACTGGATTGGTTTCCACCACTCAGGTCCTTGGTTAACCCTTAATAATAATTAATTTTTTACTGTTAAACTGTATATCAGCTTAAAACTTTCAAGATGCTAAGGTGTCCCAGTGGAGTAGGAAACCTATTAAGATATCAAGACATGCATGCTTTGCAACTTCTGTTTTCATTAGTGGCAAAAAGCCCCACGGAAAGAAAAAAATAAAATAAAAAGGGAGCAGCACAAAGTCACTGAAACTGGGGCTCGAAGCTTATACAACAACACTTGCTTTGCAAGAGGTCTGTTGTCCTCATTTACTTTCTTTTTCTTTTTTTTGTTACAAAGAATTAGCCTGTACTCAGGACTTGGTTCTGTTGATATGAGTGTGTTAATCACAGCTACATTAGGTAGCCAGTATGTGACACACAAACCTTCCTCAGTTGATTGAGTTTTCCTCAGTGCTAAGCTTGGAGAGATTTTATTTGTCTTGTCAGTGGAGGCTGCGGTCTTTATGTAGGCATTTATTTAACTCTTCTTGTAAACAGCAATGGCCTGCTTAGAGGATATGAGGTGAAAGAAAGGGAATATCTGCTTCCAGCACAGCACAGTGCTTCACAGCCCTTTGAACCAAATGATCAAAATTACTCTAAGACCTTCTGCCTAACCTGCACCCATTGAAAAAATAAAGAAAAAGATGAAAGAGTGGGAAAAAAATGGAAAAAATCCCTCTGTTAATCTTTTTCTCCCAGAATTCCTCCCCTTTCCTCCCATAGCATTTGATTACAGCCATAGGCTAGGCTCTGCTTTCTTTGTCACAGGTTGCAATCAAGCAAATCAGGGAATATACATTTCTCTCAGTCCAGGAAACATTCAGGGATACAGAGGAACAGCTGGTGAGAAGTGAATGTGGAGCCATTTGACAGGAAGGAAGATCTACCCCTGAGAGCAATTCCAGAGGAAATAAACATCAAAATGAATGACTTACAAGGCACCGTAACCTCATTTGTTGGCAAATTGAATACTCTTACCACACATAAATATTCTTGAGCAGAGATCTGATCTTGTGGGCTCCCAGCTATTAAAACAGCACAGTTTTAACAGCACGCGAGGAGAGGTTGAACAAACATCTTAGCTGTAAAACTCATTAATGAGCCATCATAAAACAGTAAATTTGATAGTATAAATGCTAGAAAATCAAGTCAGGTCTCACTGTATTCACACATGGATGAGCACAGAAAATAGCAGGGAGAAGAGCACCTCAGATGGGGTGAAGTAACTCTGCTGGGTGTGCTGTGAAAGGACAGGATGCTCCTGTCTTACAGAACCAGTCACAGGTGCTCTTCAGCGGGAGGTGCAGCTTTTCACCCAAAGCTGAAAGGTTTGTAAGCAACACACAGGCATTTGGGGGTGATCTCTTCTGCAGCTGGGTAAGCTGAGAGCGCTGAGGATGCCGAGAGGGATAGTGACCTCCACATCCAAAGCTGGAAGCAGGTAAAAGCAGATGGACTGGTGGATTCATAGCACTACACCCAGAGTGGGACTGTGGTAGATACTGTGCTAAAACAGGAGGACTCTCAGTTTCTCTTCCGTGCGTCTTCAGGCTAAAGCTGACTGAAAGTGTTTTCCTGTATCACCTAAAGGGAAAGGAATTAAGAGGAAAACAGCCTATTTAGGGTATCTTCAGGAAGACAAATACAGATTGAGAATACAGCTTTACTAGCTCTGGGAGCCATTTCTAGAGCTCTGTTTTAGCCAGGAAAATTATTGCATTATTAAATAAGCCTGAGGATATTCATTCAAATTTGTTTTTCCTTCTTTACTTTTAAAGCTTCAACAACTGTACCAAGTGCATGTAATGGTGTGTGTCAGTCCTGACAATGCAATATACATGATGCTTTTGTTGCATCCTCTCTCTTTAAACCCAGGAGAGATGGATGTGATTTCTTTAATGGTAAGCTTTCCTGCATTTATCAAAATGAGTAAAACAAGGGGTATTGTCCTGTGGACGTGAGAACACTGGACATGGACAAGAGAAGGTTTATCATCGCATTTTCAAAAGGTATACTTTTCAGAGACAGTAGACTTTTCAACACACAGTTTCTGTATTTCTGAGCCTAGATCATACAACATAAATTGTATGGTTGCTCATTTGCCCATGCAAATGTGGCCACTGGATGTCTACTCTTGTGAATGAATGGGAATGTATGCAAAATGAAAACCATTACAAATTCAGCCTGATGTACCTGAAAATACACAAGAAAGAACAGCTTTTATAACAGCTCTTTTCTATCAATATATTCAGTTTTTATTTCTTTCATTTTTTACAGGGAGATATTGTAAGGTTTATGAGCCTTTCTGAATTTGCTAATGGACTTATCTACTAAAGCAGGACCTTGAAATATGCATGTTCTTTTCTCTGAACTAATATTCTTTGCCATTTTCCTCTTTGAGAAACTGCATATTGTTTAAATTTATGTAGCCAACTTCTAAAATAATTTTGGTTTGGTTTTAATTTTTCATTTGTATAACGTGGGTCAGAGGCAATGAGAAATAATTTGGCTGTCCCTAAATATTACCTCACAGAATTTTGCACCAACACACTGAGCAAAAGGCAGGGTAGAGGGAGGACTGTGACAGAAATAGCAAAAAAGCAGCTCCAGAATGTCTGGCAGGGATACAGTGTGCAGCATTATAATGCCATCATACTCTCTCAGCATGCTGCTTTATATAAGTTTAAGATGTTTTTTTGCCTTGTCAATTGCAGCTTACAAAGAGAAAAGAATATACTGTAGAGTTCTCCTATCTAATACTTAAATTCAAACTTTTTCTATGAAACTCGGGTTTTGGGATTTTTTTTTTTTTTGGCAGAATAGCTTCAGATGTTGGGTTTTGGGGTTTTTTTTCTTCTTCTGCTTTTTTATTTTTTTGCTTATGTCTAGGCAGGCTAGTTTTTAATATTTCCATTTTTACTTTCCTCCACCTCTCCATATTCCATACATTTTCGTGCTTAGTAAAGGTTACAGAGTGACAAAGGAATGGAGATGATGCAGAATTTTTGCTCTGCAACTTGAAAACACTGCAGAATATTTGAAGACTGGGTAAGCAGAAAAAAATGGGAAGATGAAAACAAAAATAAAAAGAAAACTTATTTTATTTTATTTTATTTTATTTTATTTTATTTTATTTTATTTTATTTTATTTTATTTTATTTTATTTTATTTTATTTTATTTTATTTTATTTTATTTTATTTTATTTTATTTTATTTTATTTTATTTTATTTTATTTTATTTTATTTTATTTTATTTTATTTTATTTTATTTTATTTTATTTTATTTTATTTTATTTTATTTTATTTTATTTTATTTTATTTTATTTTATTTTATTTTATTTTATTTTATTTTATTTTATTTTATTTTATTTTATTTTATTTTATTTTATTTTATTTTATTTTATTTTATTTTATTTTATTTTATTTTATTTTATTTTATTTTATTTTATTTTATTTTATTTTATTTTATTTTATTTTATTTTATTTTATTTTATTTTATTTTATTTTATTTTATTTTATTTTATTTTATTTTATTTTATTTTATTTTATTTTATTTTATTTTATTTTATTTTATTTTATTTTATTTTATTTTATTTTATTTTATTTTATTTTATTTTATTTTATTTTATTTTATTTTATTTTATTTTATTTTATTTTATTTTATTTTATTTTATTTTATTTTATTTTATTTTATTTTATTTTATTTTATTTTATTTTATTTTATTTTATTTTATTTTATTTTTGTTTTGTTTTATTTTTAGTCAGAGCAACAGTGGGAAAAATATACAATTAAAATAAATGCTTAAATTTTTTAAAATAATACAAAAATAATGATTCTGTTACCAAATTTTTCAAAAGTTCTTAAGAAAAAGCAGTTATGAAATTTATAAACCAAAGTAAATCCATCTCTTTAAAATAAAGTTCTACCATGAAGGGAACATTTAGTTGAAAAACCTTGATCCTTCCTACTAAACCCTCTTATTCTAGTCACTAATACCTAGATTTTCAATCATGCCTCTATTTCTGTGATCCCACAGCTGATCAGAAGCTCGGTGGTCAGTTTAAACCACAACCTCTGTAATATGTACTGTTATGATGATTGATAGTCCATCACCCCTATTATAAGAGAATAAACTGTATTATCTCCAGGCAAAAATCAAAGAAAAACTTACTGTATAGTCTAATAAAATGCCAAATCATAAGTCCTTGAAATTTTTTGTTGTTTTAAAAATTTATTTAGACAAAAACTTCTATAGGCAGTCACACAATAGGTAAATCAGAGGGTTATCAATTAAGATATTACACTGCAGTTTAAGACAGATTAAGATTTAAGATTCGGACAGTCTAATGTGTGTGTATCTCTGAGTTTTGTAGAGGGTTCATCACTGCAATTTGTGAGCTCTGCTGGGTAATCTCTGCATGGGGAATGTCTGGTCAAAGCAGAACTCAACTCAGTAGCCCACTAGGCTGCTCTCCGGGAATGTTTGGTGAAATAAAGGTAAGATAAGTCTTTTCCAAGCACACTCATCCACGCAGCTGGCACAGGTGTGGCATTGCTCTGCTGTCAGCCCAAGTTCAAGGCCAGTTTGGCAGCCCTGCCTCTCACGATCCATGGATGAAATCCTGGCCCCACAAGGGCAGTGGTAAAACTCCTACCAGGGTGAGTAAGAAGAGGGTTATGTTACACCTTCCATGGTGAAATGCCAAAGTTTATACTCTTATTGTACTGCCTGAAGCTGGATGTGAGATATTGTCATTATGGCCTTGGCTTGAGTTTCATCTATTTTGTTACTATAATACATTTTTTTGTAAAATAGGTGTAAAATTTACTATTCCACAAGGAACCTCACTGCTTTAAATTTATACTTTGTGAATGAAAATGGCTCTGTGAATGCAAAGGAGTAAAAATCATGTGAAAATTTCAGATTCTACCCTCAGTGTTCATGTTTATGTAGCAGCAGATTGAAAACATTACAAGATGAGCTCCAAATATAGACCTCCAGAAGTCAGTTTAAATACCCAGCCAATGCACTCCTTGCCAATATTCCCCTATTTCTCTGCTGGGTGCTATCAAATGGTGTGATAATAAAAGAGACACTGGAAATGGAGCAACAGCTAATGAGTTAAAATAAATAATAATNGAAACTGCATATTGTTTAAATTTATGTAGCCAACTTCTAAAATAATTTTGGTTTGGTTTTAATTTTTCATTTGTATAACGTGGGTCAGAGGCAATGAGAAATAATTTGGCTGTCCCTAAATATTACCTCACAGAATTTTGCACCAACACACTGAGCAAAAGGCAGGGTAGAGGGAGGACTGTGACAGAAATAGCAAAAAAGCAGCTCCAGAATGTCTGGCAGGGATACAGTGTGCAGCATTATAATGCCATCATACTCTCTCAGCATGCTGCTTTATATAAGTTTAAGATGTTTTTTTGCCTTGTCAATTGCAGCTTACAAAGAGAAAAGAATATACTGTAGAGTTCTCCTATCTAATACTTAAATTCAAACTTTTTCTATGAAACTCGGGTTTTGGGATTTTTTTTTTTTTGGCAGAATAGCTTCAGATGTTGGGTTTTGGGGTTTTTTTTCTTCTTCTGCTTTTTTATTTTTTTGCTTATGTCTAGGCAGGCTAGTTTTTAATATTTCCATTTTTACTTTCCTCCACCTCTCCATATTCCATACATTTTCGTGCTTAGTAAAGGTTACAGAGTGACAAAGGAATGGAGATGATGCAGAATTTTTGCTCTGCAACTTGAAAACACTGCAGAATATTTGAAGACTGGGTAAGCAGAAAAAAATGGGAAGATGAAAACAAAAATAAAAAGAAAACTTATTTTATTTTATTTTATTTTATTTTATTTTATTTTATTTTATTTTATTTTATTTTATTTTTGTTTTGTTTTATTTTTAGTCAGAGCAACAGTGGGAAAAATATACAATTAAAATAAATGCTTAAATTTTTTAAAATAATACAAAAATAATGATTCTGTTACCAAATTTTTCAAAAGTTCTTAAGAAAAAGCAGTTATGAAATTTATAAACCAAAGTAAATCCATCTCTTTAAAATAAAGTTCTACCATGAAGGGAACATTTAGTTGAAAAACCTTGATCCTTCCTACTAAACCCTCTTATTCTAGTCACTAATACCTAGATTTTCAATCATGCCTCTATTTCTGTGATCCCACAGCTGATCAGAAGCTCGGTGGTCAGTTTAAACCACAACCTCTGTAATATGTACTGTTATGATGATTGATAGTCCATCACCCCTATTATAAGAGAATAAACTGTATTATCTCCAGGCAAAAATCAAAGAAAAACTTACTGTATAGTCTAATAAAATGCCAAATCATAAGTCCTTGAAATTTTTTGTTGTTTTAAAAATTTATTTAGACAAAAACTTCTATAGGCAGTCACACAATAGGTAAATCAGAGGGTTATCAATTAAGATATTACACTGCAGTTTAAGACAGATTAAGATTTAAGATTCGGACAGTCTAATGTGTGTGTATCTCTGAGTTTTGTAGAGGGTTCATCACTGCAATTTGTGAGCTCTGCTGGGTAATCTCTGCATGGGGAATGTCTGGTCAAAGCAGAACTCAACTCAGTAGCCCACTAGGCTGCTCTCCGGGAATGTTTGGTGAAATAAAGGTAAGATAAGTCTTTTCCAAGCACACTCATCCACGCAGCTGGCACAGGTGTGGCATTGCTCTGCTGTCAGCCCAAGTTCAAGGCCAGTTTGGCAGCCCTGCCTCTCACGATCCATGGATGAAATCCTGGCCCCACAAGGGCAGTGGTAAAACTCCTACCAGGGTGAGTAAGAAGAGGGTTATGTTACACCTTCCATGGTGAAATGCCAAAGTTTATACTCTTATTGTACTGCCTGAAGCTGGATGTGAGATATTGTCATTATGGCCTTGGCTTGAGTTTCATCTATTTTGTTACTATAATACATTTTTTTGTAAAATAGGTGTAAAATTTACTATTCCACAAGGAACCTCACTGCTTTAAATTTATACTTTGTGAATGAAAATGGCTCTGTGAATGCAAAGGAGTAAAAATCATGTGAAAATTTCAGATTCTACCCTCAGTGTTCATGTTTATGTAGCAGCAGATTGAAAACATTACAAGATGAGCTCCAAATATAGACCTCCAGAAGTCAGTTTAAATACCCAGCCAATGCACTCCTTGCCAATATTCCCCTATTTCTCTGCTGGGTGCTATCAAATGGTGTGATAATAAAAGAGACACTGGAAATGGAGCAACAGCTAATGAGTTAAAATAAATAATAATAATTAAAATAAATAAATTAAAAAACCACCCACCACAATGACAACAAAAAAATAAATGGGAAAAAAAAAAAACCCGGAGCACTTCATTGCCATATGAAAAAATATCCCCCAGTGTTTCAAATAAATTCTCATCTCCTTGAAGTGATCTTTCCATGACATATATTAATGTATTTTAAAAAACAAGCTCTCTGCCACACTGCAAGTTTCTTGTTGACTTATTTGGTGGCCCCTGAGAGAACATCAGGAGAGCTTTATTTGGAAGGACACTGGGGGAGAGCAGATTAAACAGGCTTCTGGCTGCATTCAATTTTCTCTAGTTTGGGGAGATTTTGCACCTTTCTTGAAGATTGTATCAGCTGGGATTAGCACATTCCATTTCCTGCACTCCTCATAAAGCTGAGAACTAAAGAAAATTAAAATAAAGGTCAGTGAACTTGGCTACGCTTTTCTCTTGCTAAGAATTTGTCCATATGTTTGCTTCTTTTTGCTTTGATCACATTTTGTTTTGGCAGGCTCTATGTATGCGTGCATGTGTAGGGCTTTCATGGTTTTCCGTTCCACTATGCAACTGCTGTGTGAATTCATCAGAATTCAGCCCACTTCCGTTCACTTTATGGAAACAATTTGTGTGTAACTTTGCTTTCAGTCTTTCATCAAATTTGCTCTTACTCTATGATGGAGGGTAGCCCAAGGTATCCCTTTTTCTGGCTTTGAGTTGGCGGTACTCCCTTCTTCCTCAGCCCTACAGGATCCCGCATGTCCTCTCCTGCACGGAGACTCACTGTCCTGCCTGTCCTGCTGTGCAAATCATTTACAGCCTCCCCAGGAGCCTCCTTTCTGCCGCCCTGCAGCGTCAGCAATAGGATTTTGGGAACACTTGTCCCTTTTGTTCCGGACCAGGGGCACTAAACCTGTGTCACAGCCCATCAGTCACTTGCTTGGTAGTTCATTTGGGTCATTTGAACAGACTGGATTTAAATCAGTAACCCAATTGTCACTACCAATGTCCTGAGCCAACTGCTAATCTTTGCGTATTTATACGCCTGTTTTCTTATCATAGTTCTGAAAAAATACACAAAGGACTTTTTTTTCTTTTATAGATACCAGCAACCGCTCCTTGGAACAGGTCTGAGATCTGGCCCTGCAGCTTTAACCTCTCCTTGCTGGCTTACGTACAGGTTCTGGAGACTGGGTGGCAAATTCACGGACGATTTCTACTGTGAAGGTTTCTCAGTTAAAAAGCCCCCAGGCACCAGACAGGGGAGGCAGGTCCTCGGCAGGGCCCACACAAGCGAGGGGGAGCGGGTGGACACAAGGGGTGCCTTCACAGCCTCCCCTAGCCGCAGATCAGACTTCCTGTGCTTGCCCGCAGTGCACCGCCCTTGCCATTTCGTTGAGTGTTCAGAGGCTCTTTGCCAGTTCCCCATTAGTCTATCATAATGAGATTCAGCTTCAGTTTGATTTCCATGATGAGTCTGAGCAGCAGAGCCCAGGAGAAGTCAAATAAGGGCAGGTACTTTATGCGACCAGAGCTGAAGTGTGGCTGAGCTTGACTAAAGCTACTAGGGACAGCAAAGGGTAAAACAGCTTACGCCGGCCAGTTCTTAGTGCTTTTCTTCCTCCTGCCTCTAATTCCACATTCTAAGCATCTTGGGTCTACAAAGAGCTTTACTGCATATGTCATTAGAGCTTCTTTTAATTTCCTTTTTTCTTTCTCACTAATATATTTGAAGTTAATTTCAACTTAAATCTCACTCTGAGACTTCCAGTACTCCTCTCTGTAGGGAGACGTGCTCACAAAGCTCACTCTCTAGTTTCACCTTTCTATGTCACCATCCTGTTTCACAGAAAGTCCAGGTGAGTGAAAAGGCATGTGAATGCTGTTCTCTGGACTGTACCACAGTATCTGTAACTCGTAACATGGTAAATCTTTGGGAAGTACGAAACATCTGGCTCCCACGGCTTGAGTTCTTGCTTCTTGCTTTAGAGTGCAGTTCAAGTGAGCAAACTAATGCACGAATTTGCCATCTGTAATTCCTGCTTAGCTAAGAGATTAAAAAGGAAGATTAGGATCAGAGTGAGGGAGATTTGTAGGTATTATGGGCAGAGAAAATGTTAAATATTTGAGTAAGTAAAATATGTAAAAGAACGTATTTAGAGTTTAGAACTTTCCTTAATTTAACATATGTCAGGAATACATTCCTGTCAAAGTTCTTGTCACAAGTTCAGGGGTCCAGTGACAACTGCTGAAAACATACTTCAATACTGCAGAGATTAGGAGCAGTTTGCAGACATTTTGTACTCAAGGTCTACTTAGCTGCTTCCATTCATGGAAAACCTGGCACCAGGCTGAGCACCATCTGCAAAGCTCTGCTTGACAGAGATCTCATGAGGCACTTGGGAAGATGTCTATTCCTCATCACATGTGTAAATTTTACTAGAAAACAGGCTGTGGAGAAACCTGCAAATCATCAAAACATATGCTGTCAGAGGAAGGCAGGAATAAACGCTGCCCACAATGGCTAGCCACTCTGAAGTTGCAGTATGGAAAGGTGTGAATCACAAGTGGGATGCTACAAAAAGAGACACCTGAAGCACTAAATGCCACAAACATGAAAAATAAAGCATGCATAAAACGGAAATGGATTGTTACCCACCCACTATGCTGGGGCAGGACTGGTGGTGTCAATTTATCAGGTATCAAGAATAAGCAACAATTACAAGGCATTTTTGTTGCTACGGATGGCACTGTGAGACACTTTAAAGGACTTGACAAAGCTAAGGCAATTAACAAATGAAATTAGCCGGTGGAAAATATATACTTAGAGGAATTTTAGAAGCACGTGTGCTAATTGTTATGTTTTACAATAGTAACACACCATATCAGTCACATTAGCTCATCAAAAACCTCATTTTGGTTACACAGCTGTGGAGAAAAAGTTAGACTTAGAATGCATAAAAAACGGAATAGAAACTAATATTTAAAACTTTACCATGTCATTATATACAGTGACTCTGAAGCACATTCACTTGGTATTCTGTTCTGCTCATTTTCCTGTGTCAGTTATACTGCAGAAATTAATAAAGATTCAGAGTCTGGATATGAACTAATATGTAACTGTCCTGACACTTCTGAGTTCAAGGAACAGGCTCTCCTTTTGACTTCTTGGTGAACTGATGAATGTAACTATTAATGAAAAGAAAATTAAGCTGAGCAACAAAAGGGTAATGCCATCTCTCTCTTCCTGGTCTATTGAAGAAATTATGTCTTCAATTACGTAAATTAAACTATGGCCACTTCTTTTCCCAGGTCAATGAACACCCACATTACCTTCTTCTCCCCAGTCTTCAAAGTTAAGAAGAAACACAGCACTGAAAAAATCATGCTTCATATGCTCCTACAAAAAAGTCCCACTGTAAAAAACTGTGTCAGAAGGCCACTGTTTTTCCTGTGGAGTTATGTGATGACCTGCAGCATATTCTTGGAATGAGTGGCAGACAGATCCTGAGTAATTGGGAACTGTGATGTAGATGGTGGTAGTGGTGCTGCTCGGCAGCCACAGTGTGCTAAGTTTGTGCCCTTCAGTTACCACGGCTCTTGAAGGATTCAGCTAGGCAATCATATATATCAGGAGCTTAGTGCAGCCAAGTGACAAATAGGGATAATTGGGTGCAGATCAAACGGGCTTTCGTAGCGTCCATTCACAGACATGGGCAGACAATGGCTTTCTAAGTAAGGAGATGGCAAGGCATGTGTGAAAAATGATCCCTTTGGCAATAATTCTGCTGGTGACAGATAATCAGAAATTTAAATGTTATTCTCATCTTTGGAGAGCTCCTAAAATAATGGAGGATGCATGAAACCATTTGTATTTGAAGAGAGAAGCTAAATAATTTAATATTACAGAGCAGGATGCACAGCACTGGACAGAAAAATGATGAAATCCCAGTGCAGTCTATCTTGTGCAGTTGCCACACTAATTACAGATCAATTACTTCTCAGTTGTTTGCAACCTTATCAAAGAATAGTAAATTTACTGAAAGCAAAATGTGATAAGATGTCTTTTCATTATTATGCTAGATTTGTTGAAACAGCTCTGACATCAAGATTAATAAAAGCTTTCCCAGAGGTAATATGATCTGTATATATATAGTCTGAATTTTAAAAGCTGAAAACTTGATCCTAGACAGTATAATAAAAATTTTTGCTTCTATTAATTTTTATCATGAAAACATCCTTAGTACAGAGGAGGTGAAGGAAAGAACAAAATGAGCCTGTTGATAAACTGAAAGCTTGTTATTAAAATATAAGTGTACCTTTTGCCTTCCACAGATCAGATAATGAATGAGAGTGAAGTACAAAACCTGAGAAAATCTGTAATTCATGTTTTGAGTAGGGTGACAACACAAAGAAGTGCAGGGAAGAAAGGGATGAGTTTTATAGAATATTAGCATAGAGGGAAGAAAGCAGTGAATTTACAAAGTATTAGAAAGAATTAAATACAGTTCTGTAGATTTAGAAGAGCCACTACCCAGCAAAATATATTGATTTTTCCCCATAACAATTCCGATGTCTTGACTTCTTCACCAGAATTCCCATTGACTTGCCATATAAATCCTGAGAGCTCTTTCTGCATGAATTGCATATCAGCAACATTAACTTACACTTCCTACATTTTTTCTGAAGGTAAGTGTATACATTTTTACTGACCCCAACTTTTGAAATTCTGGAGAATTATTCTGATTGCAGTGTTAATGTCTTTCAGGTCTTTTACCGCATTCTGGATAGGGTTTGGTTTAGGTTCTGTTTTTGGTTTGTTTCTTGTTTATTTATTTGTTGTTTTTTGTTGGGTTTCAGGGGTTTTTGTCCTGCCAAAATTGGCCAGACTTGAGAAAAAATAGTCTAGCTTGTAGGGCTCTGACGGCAATAATTTGATGTTTTTGTTGTTACAATAACAGTTTAAAATACCTTAGCCATTATTTTTTTTCTGATCTCTCCCCTGTGACAAGCCAGGACTGGATCCTACTACACCATCTATGACTCCGGGACAGTTTGATGAACTGGTGAGTTCAAACGAGACTGGAGCTCTGGTCATGTTCAGGAGAAGTGACACAATTGCCTCTCACTGCTTTCCTTCAGGAAGGAGGACAAATTTTGGGCTGCTCCTCAGTATAGAAACTCAGGAATTCTCCATGGCAACACTCCAAGATTAAGCAACATTTCAGGACGCAAAATTGCTGGTGATTAAACATATCCGGTTCAGGTAAGAAAAGGTTTTTCTGAAGTCATCATAATTGTTGGTTTTATCAATTCAATAACTTTTTAGTTCTTCCAGTCATAGAGTGGAGAAGTAGAGGTTCACTGATTTCTACTGGAGTTGGATCAGGTTTTAAGAAGAGTCTTTCCATTAACTGGCCATAGAGATGACTTATATATTGAAACCATCAATACTGGATACTGTGGCTCTGAATGTTCAGAAAATAACAATGGAATGATTTTTATTCCATGGCACTCTGCCATTTATGAAAGGGCAATAAAAATTAATTTGTTAATGGTGGTAAAGTGTTTTAAAGCAAAAAAAAAAAAAATACAATTTAAATATGATGTATTGAGCAATGAACTTTTCTAAAGAAAATTAATTAGGGAATAAAATTAACTATTATTTTAGTTAGCATATACCCCAGAATATAACAAAATAATTAGGTTTAATTTAGCAGGTAATATTTTTTAGTAGAAAATTGCAAACACAGCTTAATGTGCCATAAATTTATCAAGGAGCAATTTCATCTCTTCAATAAATATGGCTTTTCTCAAGTAAGTTAAAAGAATTTAATCCAAAGATTCAGAGTGTCAAATTCACATAGCTTTGCCCATACTTTATCAGGATGTGTGGACCATGCTAGGAGACTTTGAAATAGACCTCAGGGTCTATTTATGGATATAAATAAAGGATTCCTGAAACCTTCCTCATCATTTCCTGTTTCACTTAAGCAAATCTTTCTCAGAGTTTTAGACCAAATTCCTAGGTGCCTAATTCTTCTTCGGCATTCAATTCAAGCTCGCAAAATAGGATTTAACCCAAGAAAATACCTGGACTAGTGTTCTGAAAGACTGATTGTTGATACGTGCCCTAGCCTCTCCTGTGCATGTATCCCCTAAGGATCTGGTCAGGTAACCTCATCAAGGTAACCCTAACCTGTGATTTCTGGTGATGAGCCTTGAATTGGAAAGACACCTGCTATTCAGCCATGTCTGAGATATCATTGCTGGCACTCTAACAACCACTCGTGTCACTGACAGAGATGGAAACTAGTATTATAAATACTACATCAATGTGCAGAAAAGGTCACTTTTCCACCTTTGCCCAGCTGTGGAGGATGTGTCATGCTTCAGGTATTCTCAGAGGGATTAATCACCTTTTGGAGCCAGAGCTTGTGTAAGGTGGTGGGACTGGGAGCTCATTCCAACTCTGCTTAAGGACCCTGAAGAATTACCCTAATTTCAAGGATTTAAACAACCTCATGTGCTTGTTCCAATTAATTTTTAACGAGAAAGTGTAGCTATTGACAGTTTTCATGGCTTAGGATCACTCTTTGGTTAAAATTTTTTCCTGCTTTAACTACAACTTATCCTTTGGAAGCTGGGAGTTTTTGGAGGAAATAAGCAGCTCTGACTCCAGAACTGACACCAGTGCTTATGGAAGAGGTTAGAGCACTGTTGCATCTGGCCCACAGATGCTAGTAAAACCTAGTACAGACGAGAGCAATAGCAGGAGTTGCATAAAACCTGAGACAGACAAAAAAAGTCTGTTGGAGGGGTGGTAAGACCAGAGAGGAAACTGCATAGAAAAAGATGGTTTAACTGTCATGAGGAAAACACGCTGGTGAAAAATGTGAAGTTTTTCAAGTAATTGCCAGTCATTTATGGAAGTTATAGTAAAGCTGGAAACTCTTTTTTTTACCTTTGCTCCGCAACATGAAAGATTACAAGTGCACTCAGAACACAAACATGGAAATCATGATTCTCCTGGGTAACACCCAGTCTATGGAGTTCACAGACGTGGCAGATCCCTGAGTTAACTACTCTGGATATTCAAAAGATCTTTATAAATTTATGACAGCTTACAATATTTACAGGTTTGCAAACTGGAACAGCAACAACCGTAGTATAGAAGGTCTGTGAGCTAGAAGACACCCTCTGGTATGTTCATTGCACTTGGGGTGTCTCCCCTGTTTTCACACTGATGCATTCGAGCTCCTTCTGAAGGCTCTGGTGTGGGTTGTCGAGTTAGGAGGGAAACCACTCTCAGTGGAACTCGTGTCATGATCCAGCATAGCAAATCCTGTGCTGTTAAATCAAGGCTTTAAAGCGATTTCTCAGTATTCAGAAAGGCCTTTCCTTTTTAGGCAACAATGGAAAATAATCTGGATAGACCCTGACCCTTAACCCACAACAGTGAATGTCTCAAGCATGGTACAACGGATCAGAGTTGTTCTTGGTGCCCTCTGCCCTTTACCATGTCTGAAAGGCAAACTTCTCACAGAATTGGACATAATCACTCCTGAATGCTTAGCATCCCTGGGGTTTCAGCTTTAGGGTGTGGGGGGTGGAAAGATGACCTCCTGAGGACCCTCTGGCCCTTTTCCTTATAATTCTGTGATTCAAACTGTCAACTAGAGGTATTCCAATGAATTTTGAGCTGAACACAGGATGAAAGTGACTTACATAGCAAAAATATTGTCTAAACATAATTCATTAGCATGTAACTTCTATTAGTGAGCCAAGTTGCTTTCACTGATTGGTTTTGTCACCGATACGCTAGAAGCATCTCATGCTGAGCAGATGCTGATTCTGTGCATGGCAGGGTCACTTCATACCTAGGGCACTGAAAATCCAAAGTTGTTCAGAATTCTCTGAAGTGTAAACAAAGTCTTTCGTGGTAAGCAGATGAATAATGGTACAACAGTCATAGATCTGATTAAACTGTTTCACACATAATACTTATTACCACATTGCATGCAATCACCTTGCCTCAGGGTTTGTCCAGCAGTTCTGGATTTTCCCAGGTTATGGAGAAGCCGGATGGAGAACTATTTAATATGGGTGGAGGCCAGTTGACTGACAAAAGCACTAAGATTGGTAGGCCTGTATTTCACGTCTCTCTTGCAGTTTTGGGCTTTGGGTTTTTTGTCACAGTGCTCTAGAAGTCCTCATTTTGGGGCATCTAAGGAACAACGTTTATAACTGAGATGCCCATTTGTGACAAAGGAGCACAGAGACAGGATGGATAAGCACATACCTAGGGCCTAATGATCCAAGCCTCCAGAGGGGTGCTGTGCTAGTCAGCCTTGCTTCCCTGCTGGCTTGCTGCTTATATCTGTGAGTATAAAGGTTTTTTGCTTCACTCTCACAAAAATTAAAGGGCCCACCTTTTAAGGTGCTTAATAGTGCAATTTGGCATGGCTCTTATACAGGGGGGAGGTTCTTCCCCTCCCCTCTTTCCTGTCTTGTTGTCAGATACACATCATAGCTGTGATTTCTTGCTCTGGAGTGTTTTGTGGCTGCTTCTGACAAGTCCTGTGTGTACACAAGGAAACTCCTTTGTAGTTCTTCATGCTTTCTTTTCCAGGGGAGCTTACAGAGTGTACCATCAAAAAGTGAAGAACAGCTCATTTCCTTCTACTTTCACAAGCAAGTTAGAAGACTGTGTCTGTTTGGGTTTTTTTATTTGCCTGCACAAATATCCATTCAGATAATGGCTATACTGGTTTTTGTGCCCTATCTTAAAAAGGGCAGTTCTTGGAAAGCAGGTCTCTTCCAAGTCTTTAAATTCTGCCTAGTTCCCTGTGAGAGACAATGTGAAGTACTAGGACCCTCTGATGGTCTCTAAGGAGTAATTCAGAGGACCTGCACAAAGCCCTGAGGGGAGGCTCTCCCTGAGATTGTAGAGAGACAAATGGGATTTGAACGGTCCCGATAGGACTCAAGATTTGTAGGGTTTGCTGTCCCGGGGTCTGCTGCTGTGAACTTTCACTCATCAATTTTTTTACCAGGATGAAAATCACTATAGTATTAATGTAATGTAATTACAAAGTTGAATACCCCTCAGCTCTCATTAGACATATGTATTAAGTTACCTAAATGGACCAGTGTCCAGTCAGGACAGCATTTTCCGGACTCCTGACTCACTGGCGGTCTGGGGCTGAAGTGAGCTAAGTAATATTGTAATAATTCTTACAAATTATTTAACAAATATTAAATTATTTTCTTGAAAGGCTTCTTCCGCCACTGCTGATCTGTATCATGGTGCCTGAAGTGCTCTGCTTCCATTTAAAGATTTTTGTACCTAAGCCTCTGCCTTCTGCTGCCCTACCTGTCTTGATCTTTTTGCAGCTGCCACTTCAGAATCTGAAGATAAGGGGCCAGCTAGCATAGCAGCATTTTTTCTCTCTTTCCATGGCCATTAACGTTTTTTCCTTTTTAGTGCTTTTTTTTTTTTTCTTAAAAAGGTACCTTTGTCTATAGCTTCCTGCTACAACTTCAAGGAAGAGACATTTATCTATTACCTTACTGCTGCATTGTGAAAGTCATGAATTATGTTCGTCTACTCGGATAGACTTTCACCCTGCCTTCAGTAGGTCTGCATTAACCCGCATCTGCCAAATTAAACTGACAGGTTTAGAAAAACTTGACACAACAGATTCTAAAATTAGGCCTGCTACAAAAATCAGAGAGATTGAGACTGTGGTTTCCTCCCTCTGTGCAGCTTTAGTTGAATCAGAGTGACATGATAATACAAAGAGGTAAAAGAGAGAAACAATGTTTCAGTCCTCCTTTATAAGAGGGTTTTGTTATTCTTGCTTTAAATTTCAGTGACAAAAGTGGTTCAGAAATCACTAACAAGAGTTTTCTGACATAGATGTGCCTTGTGTTCCTTTACTGGGGGCTTTATTCTTTTTTTTTTTTTTCCCAACTATTCTGAGAACTTCCAAGGACAGTAGGTGGAGGGATTGTTAGAAAAGAAGGGAACATCATTTTAAAAAGAAATTGCCCAGCTTAATTGGTCAAAAATGGACATGAGCTAAAGCTCCAAAAATTGAAATCCCTGCAGACAGTGCGTGTTCACTGTGAAGTGCTGTCAGTGAAATTGGGAATAATATTTTAAAAGGATTTTGGTCAGAGTTCCCAAAAAATCAGCTGTTTTAGCAGAAGTCTTGGCTGTGAATTCACTGACAGGTTTGAAAGCCTTCTCTGTAAGTGAGAACTCTGTGGTGAGCCCCATGCTCTCCTGCTGTATTGGGGACCCAGAGCTGGAACAGTTCCCTGGGTCTCGTACAATTTTATTGACTAAGAGTTACTGTCTTTAGAAAGTAAAGGAAACAGAGGAGATGGCAGAGCAAATCCAGGCTATCTCAAGATCGCTCACCATCTTCTCTGTATTGAACTTCCTCTGATAAAACTCCTGAAGGACTTGACTTGCTAGGAACACAGGATTCACAAACATATGATGCCAAATCTTGACCTTCCTTAGCATCTCTTACTTTTTGTCACAGAGTTCTTCATGGTGCTCCACTGCTGAGGAAGCTTCCAAAATCCTCAAGGAAATGCAAAAGATGAATAATTTTTCTGTTCTTAAAAATCGGGAAACAGTGAAACAGGAAGAACTATCTAGAAATTAATATTTAATGAACAACAGATGACTCTTCATTTTCATTTCTGAAAGTGAAAATCAAAAGCAAAGGAGAAAAATGGGAAAGTTGCTATGTCACAAGCCACAGTTTGAAACAGAATTTCTAAACAAATTTGGGAGAAGGATTCATGCTATACAGCACCTGTTTCAGTTTGCAGAAGGCTGGACCTGTTTGTTTTCTTGTTTCAAGAAAAGAACTACTGAGATTAATAAATCCAGGGGAGGCAGTTAAAGCCTCCCACTTCAACTTGTTTCCTGGCACTGCTGTTTTACAGTTTCTAGAGGCTGCAACCTGGGAATCTCGGTACACCTACTTAGAAAATTGCTTGGCAGGTTGTGTTTATCTGAAGGTAAAATCTGGCTCTTCACAGAGGGTGAAATTAAAACTGCACTTTGGAACAGGGAAAATACCATTACTCTGTAATACCACTGCCTTCACTGAACAGCAGTGTTGCACTGTTCTTTACTTGGGGTGATCTTTAATCCAGTGGAAGTCCATATTTTAGCATGTTTATGTTTTGTATGAGCTCATTGTCAATATTTAGTTAGTTTTACACGATTTAACATTTTAGAGCAATGACAAGACATCATGTTGCCATGTGGTTCCCTCGAAGCTGGCAACATTGATACAAATGTCTGCAAATGAGCATAACACATGTAATCATAAGAGCTCTGTCAGAGTGATTTTAGGTAAATTTTATCCTAAACAAAATATTAATCTGAACTATCTGGTGGCTTCTTTGTCAGACTCCAAACAAATAACAGATGAGCAAATGAGTTTTATGTTGATACATTATGTAACAGTCTCACTGGACTTATTCCTCTGGGGGGTCACCAAAGATTTTCACTTGGGTATTTCTAAATACCAATAAAATTGTTCAGAGTTGTGCCTCCCACCAAAGAACTATTACAAATTTTGATTCTAAAGTCTAAACCAATAAATCTTCACACAGCAGACTGGAGTTTTTTTGGTTGGATTTTTTGGGGTTTTTTCCCAAAAAATGAGGAAAAACTGTGTTGGAGATTTTGTTTTGGACAGAGGTAAGTGCCAAAACCCTAGTAGCTTATTATTATAATTTTATAAACATTTTAAGAGCAAAGAGTTCCGTGTTACCTTTCCAAGTGGCCTGTCAAACACCACACAATATTATGGCATGTGCAGGTCTCAGTATGTGCACAGATGTTCTTGTGAACATGCATACATGTAACTTGGTCCGCGTAGATGGACATGATTTATTTATATCTCAAACAGGGTTGCACAGGACCAAGAGAATGTCTTTCACCCAGACTGTGTTAATAACCTCTAGGATAGTTGAGACTCTGACCTGTTGAAGCCAGAATTCAGAGAGGGATACATTTGGGGTTTTTTGTATAATATGTGTTTCTTTATTATTGTGTGATAGGAATGTCATTCTATAGTCCATATCTTGGTTTTTAATTTCTTTTTTACACAATCATATTCCTCTGTGTAAATGTTACAAAAACAGTACACAATATGTTTATTTTACTATTCAGATAATTTAAAACTGTGTGCTAGTCCAATTTAAACAACTGCAGGAGATCAGGCTGAAACAAACAGAAAAAAATTACTTCCTCCAGTGTTGACTTTCAAATTGGTTGAAGGACCCCAGAGATTATACGGTGGATGTTTGGTATCTCTCTGTTAGGATCATTTTTTACTTTTAATAGAAAATTTCTGACTGAGACAAAAAGGTCAAGCAAGTTAGTGCCTAGCAAAGTATTTCTCATGTGGATAAGGCAAGAGGAAAATAAAAAATCCCAAGCATCATACAGCACCTCAATCCCTTTACACAAGCCAAGCATCTTTGAAGCTAGCAGTAATTCATCCATCTATGGATCTACATCTGTTAGCTTAATAGGTGACACAAGGCTGGATTTTAAATGAGTCTAACCCAATAACCAGACTTATGTAATAGGCTTTTCAGGAAGACAGAGAAGGAAGCCTTAATGTTAAGAAACTCTAGCTCAAAGTATCAGTTCCAGTAGCTCCAATGGCTAACATTAAACCTTTCTGTCTGCCTGTCAGTATAACTTTCCTTTGTGTTTGCTCTACTCTGGCTATCACATTTGCAGTAAGGCTCCTTTTGCCCTCCCGTTAACCTGTGTGAACGCGCAGGTGTGTGCATATTACATTAACTAAGAAATACTACTGTTTCAAAGAATTTATTTCTTGTGGTTGTTGCTGCAAAAAGAAATGCACATCTCATGCAAAATTTTTCTTAGTTACTCATGAAATGTTACTGATATTATGTGTCCTACTCTATCACTCAAGCTACATAAAAAACCATAGTAAGAAATAAGTTTATCTAACTTGGTTGTTTGTAATAAAGGTTGTATGTTGTTTTCTTTTACAGGCTTGATCAGGCAAAACATGATTTTCTCTTCTGTACACTGGTCTAACTCCATTGACACCAGAAGAATGACTCTTAGTTTATTCTGGTGAGAGATGGAGAGGCAGCTGATTTTCTGCCTTACATGAGTTGCTGGCACAGAAGAGGAAATATTATTTGTGTTGAGGGAAAAGTATGGTGTGCACTAGGAAAATGTCCCACACAACTCAGTTAGTTTAGCTTAAGAAATGTTTTCTCCTAGAAAATGCCAATAAACTAGAGTAACATTTTATTTAATGGTGTGGAAAAATTCCACATTATAGCTGTATGAGAAATGTATTTAATTTTCTTTTTTTAAGCCAGTCAGCAAGTAAGGCAAGAGTGCTTATTGCTAAGTTTGCTAGCAGTGCCTAGAAGAGCGTATTGAAAGATCCCCTGAAATGCACAATTGGATGCAACGCTGAGATGGAGTGCTTTGTGCAGCTGAAGAGCACTTGGACGAACTGACTGGCTTCAGATGCTGCGAATCTCCCATCTTGCTATTGGCAGACATTAAAACAACAGTGCAGACCTTTTGTCGCTTATTCTCTCCTGATTATAGTGGACGTGGTGGCACAGAATAAACATGGCGAGGCATCTTTGTGGTGGAGATGGTTTTAGCAATAAATACAGCTCTGGCATAGGGAGACACAACTCCTGTGGACTTCAGCTGGTGCTACACTGGATTACTCTCAGTATGGGTTTGATCCTCAGCGTCTTTCTAGTAATGAGTGCTCTGGCAAGAGCATTAAGCACTGCAAGCAGAGAATTAGCAGCTCCAGCATTATCCATGTGGTCAACAGACGTGAAGAAAAAGCAGGAGGCAGAAGGGGAATATTGTGTGTGCTTTACTGGTTTGCAAATGTACACTGATTAAATGAGCAGCAATGTACTGCAAAATTAGGACTTCTTTTCTGCTCCCTGGTAACTGTACATAAATAATACATGTCTAATACAGTTTAAGGCATTTATTGAGATACATTCACTGCAAGGAGAAGTAGGTGGTTAGATAGCAAGGACTGTGAGAGGACTAGATGTGATTCTGTCTTTGAGAGGCATTCACAGGGGTGCACAACATTTCATACATAAAAGTTGCAAAGCAATATGTATCCTACCTTGAAAATAGATTGTCAATATCTTAACATGAATAAGGAAGCTCACGTTTGCAGTACAAGAAGTCTGGGGATGTTTATGTATGTTCTTGTTAAAACTGCTGTCTTTAATTCCTGTCTGAGCTCCAAATAAAGCCTTTCTGTTCAATATGATTTTATTTCATGACAGGGCAAGGAGGGCTACACTCTGAGAGAAAAGACTAAATTTTAATAACCTACAAATAGAAAAAAAAAGATATTGAGACAGAAAGAAAAATAGAAAGAAACAAAAAAAGAGCCAACAGCAGATGTCAAATAAGACAGAGAGAAGTAAAAAGAAATTGACAGCCAGAGATAGGTGAGAAAAGAATAGTAAGAGGCATATCAGGTTTTCAGAGACAGGTCCCCTCTCCCTCCCTTTCTCTCTCCTCTCCACACTTAGCAACAGGACCACTTGCAGACAGCATTCCCTTGCTACTGGTGCATCCCTCTGGCCTGGAAGCAGCAGGACTTGCACCAAGCTGGGGCCAGAGAGAGGCACAGAGGAGAAAGCTGAAATGGTGCTTGCCATGGCAAGCAGCTGAGGTTTGTCTGCGGGTCCATGAGAGCCTGTGAAATGAAAGTCTGGGCAATCCACTGGGTCAGTGCTGTCAGCTGGGGAAACATCTGTAGAGCCAGGCCCTACCTCTCACCACTGTATCAAGCAAAGCTCAGCCCCAGAGAGATCTGTCTTTGGATTTTTGTTCCTATTTCTGTCCTCCTCTGTTCTAGTTGCTCTACTTTTTCTTTTCCTACATATGTCCTAGAGCATGAGTCTGATCTTATCACCACTTTTCTGGAGCACTAGACACATCTTAGGATGCTGGGTAAACAAAAGTCTTCTGAAAAGTCCTTATGTGGAATGTGGAGAATGGTTTAACNGTGTGTGTGTGTGTGTGTGTGTACGTTAATCACACCTACTCTTCTGGGCTTTAAGCTTAGATGACTATGAATAAAACCTGAAGACTGCTGTTAAAAATCTGAAAATTCTGTGCCCTAGCTAAGCCTGGGTTTCTTGTTGAAGTTCAAGGAAATCATGTATTGAAGACAGAAGACAACATAAATTTTCAGACAGAGAGAACTGAGGCCCAAATATTGTTACATTGTAATTCCTGAAAAAAAGGTGCTTCCAGCCAATTAAAGTTTGGTTCTGAGGCTGGATGAAGCTATGCAAGCTAAATATGACCAATAAAGTATTTTCAGTATAACTGCCCTGAGAAATTATTCCAGGTATGTCTGTGGACTCAGTTTTGTAAGTTTATTTATATAAATGGTTTATAGAAATAAATGTCACATTCGCTGCTAAAATGAGAGATATATAAATTTTCTATTGTGAATGATACAAGCTTATCAGAGATAAAAGGACTGATGAATTATAGCTATAGTTTCCATATTTACTGCTGCAAGCTCTAATTTTTTATCCTATGAACAAGTAAACTGTGAAGGGATGGATTGATTTGTGATAAAACAAGAGCTGATAAAAGCTCTGGCGCAGAATGGAGAATATTTGGGTTGTTTATAGCATGCAATTAGTTTTTCTTCCTAATCTCCTGACCTTTGCTGCTGCTACTAACTCAAGACTATCCTCTCAAATGAAGTGACACTGCAAAGCACACCACGTACTTTTTCCAGGCAAAGGGGATACAGGACAAAACAAGATGAAAATAGGTTTTACCCTGAGCTATAGGTCTTCTGTCAAGGTACAGAAGCATAAGTCGCTTGCTAGTCTTTCCTTCAAGGCACAGGAGATTTGAAAGAACACTCTGAGAGTGGCATTTGAGCTTCAGCTAAACTCGTCCATTTGTTGCAGAGAAAATCAAACAACGTACAATGTGGGAAGAAAATTATATACTTAACAGTGAGATAGTCATTGATTCAGAGAGTGTTTGCTGGAATTTTCCTCTGGAAGACATCTAGTTCAGCCTCTCCCCTGAAGCAAATTTATCACCAGCTGTAGATTGGGTAAGGCATTTCTTTCCCTGGTCAAGGTGCACAATCTCTCACTACTCCTGTGCTGCACTTACCATCTTTTCTAGGAAGTTTTCCCAAACATTTAATCTGAACGTCCCAGCTGCAGTAAGGGTTCATTGTTCCTTTTGATGTTATTTTCTTCTAAAGGAAGGAGTTTGGCTCCAGAAATTGTAAATTCCCTTCCAGCAGCCGTAGACTGCTATCAGATAACCTTTGCATTATGCCGAACAAGCCAATCTTTCTCGACTTCTCTTAGAAGGTCATGTGCTCTAGGATCCTGCCTATCTTCGTAGCTCCTGTTCGATATTGTTTCTCTTACCCCTCTTGATCTGGAACCCCAAACTTGCTACATTATTTTAGGTGCAGCCTCATAAGGGTCAAGAAAGGGTGTGTAGTCCCTCCCCTTGACCCGCTGGCCAGGCTCCTCCAAATAGACAGCACGCACTTCCCCTTTTTTGTGATGTGCCTGCCATGCTGGCTTGTTTTCTGCATGATATTCACTGCCACTGCCACACTTTGACATCAGGGCTGCTACTCAGCCAGTCAGTCCCAGCCTACCTTTGTGCATGAATTAGTCTTTTATGTCCATGTGCGGAATTTACACTTTTTGAGCTGCATCAGACACTTGTTCACCAATCTTCATGCTTCATGAAGTCTGTTAAGAATGAGGTTCAACTTTCCAGCTTAATATCTCTTCCCCTTATTTACTATCATTTACAAATTGCTTTCTTAGCATTCAAGTTACTGATTAAATTATTGAAGCATAGGGGCCTCCACTCCATTTCTTCCTAGCTGCCATTTAGATACCAAACTACTTTTTATTTCTAATTAGGTGCAACAACAGAATCATGTTTTCTCCTACAGACATACTTACAAAAGTTATACTTCTAAGTCTAGGCCTAGATTTAGTCCCATCTGACCTTTGGCCTTTTCCCTAAATATTTTAGGAAAAAAATCTTGTATTTTACCCAATAACTGTAGGCGGCTGAAGGCATTTGATATGTTTTTCTCTGAACTGTTTTCACTGCTATTTCTCCAGGGTTCATCAGACTGGATCCAAAGACCACCAAAAGATTTCATCCCAGTCCTGTCCCATCAAGAAGCTTCTTTATACAGGATGCAATCCTCCCCACTCTTCTTGTCTCCCTAAAGAACCCTGTGATCATGGTGTACATGTTGTGCCACTCAATCTCTGTGACTCTGCTCACACTGTAGTCCTGAAACCAGACATGACCTTGCAATCCCTTCTGACACTTGCTCTTCCTGACTGTTGCTACACACACCACTGTAGAAGCACCACAGGCTGGTCTCAGAATGCATTTGCCTCTGAGCACAGACTTGGTTCACTGGTCAACAGATTCTGTCACAGAAATACACTAGCTGTGAGAAAACTAATCAAGAAGATGATCAAAGATCAGAAACCTAGTAGAACAACATAGTAAAGAGAAACAATCTGTTTCTAGCAGACAATGCTTATCTTTCAGAAATAGGCATTGGCTATGGGTAATGACCAGTCTTGATTTCACAACGAAGGCAAATTTTATGATGTAGACACCACTAGTATTACAGGTGGCTGAGGCATGGGACACTTTTTCCTAACCTACTTTCCCTCCCTGTTAAGTCTCTTTGTACCAAAACTTGAGAGCAGACTGCCTATCACTTGGATAACCACAGAGTTATCATCAAGTCACGGCATGAACCAGCCCTACTTTTTTTCTGGGTGTCATCCTGTGACCCTACTGTGACAATGAATTCTGCAAATAGAATAGACTGTGTGCAAAACAGTTGCTTCCTCTTTTGCTCTGTGTCCTCATATTCATTATATTCAGCTTCCTCGTTGCTGTTTCTGTTATTTCCAGAGGCTGGTTTTCTTTGGTACCCTGGATGGGTTTTATCTGAGCTGCGTGATTTGCTGTACTTGAACTACAGGAGACACTCCCTGGGATTCACTGTAGTTACAGCTCCATCACTCCTATTTACATACTTGCTTGCCAAAGCCATTACTCTCCTACAAGTATCAGAGTCCCTCTTTTCTCTCCTTGACATTTTTGGCTATCTGTCCTACTGGCAGTGCATCATTCCAACATGCCACTCTAACAACAGGATTCTTCATAATAGCTTCCCTGTGTTGCCCTCCAGCATATTCACAACATCTTCTTGGATAGGTGAGGTTAGCTCCAGCCTACATTGTCTCAGAAAGACTCTCTAACAACTGTTTCATAATTATTAATTTATTCACTTCAGCCCAATACACCAAGCACATTGTAAAGAACAATGTCTACATGCATTCTTCCTTCTTCCCAGACAAATTTTTCGGAATATCTGCTTTTTAGCCACATAGTGTCTAAATGTCACTGCATTCAGGGTCTGGTGGTTTTCATGAAAGTTTGCCTCACTAAACTGTTGTTGGCACATATTCTGGAGTGATCATCCATCACAAGATTGCTGAAGACTTAGTAGAAAAATGTATGTTTATGCAAGGAAACAAATCCTTGAAGTAGTTTCTTTAAGAACTGTTGCCATCACTGCTCTAACTTGCAGACTGGTTTAGCTGCTATTGGCAGACTATTGATATTCCTCTCTGAACTGCATGAAGCTGTAAACACAGAAACTTTCTCACCTTATTTTCATCAGCATTACTTAGATAAATTATTTATTTTTATTGGGAACTCTGAAAAAGGTACACAAACCTCATCTGCCTCATCTGCGCCAATTCCTCTGCCTTAGGTTGAGAAGAAAGCTTCAGCTTCTGTCACTTTCCATGGTGCATCACAGTGCGCCAATATGGGAAAAGTGCCTTACAAACTTATACTCTGTTTATAAGTAATTTCCACTATCGTCTGCTTTTGTTCCCTGACATAGACAAGACACTGTCCTAGATGGTTTGGTCTGATCCAGAAGGATTAATTTCCTCTTATGTTCTTGCCATCATAACTCAAAGCAGAGCCTAAAAGGGTGATACAAGAGTCCTGTGTGCTACATGCACTCTGTCTTAATGTAGGCAGCTGCTTGCAACCTGCCAGGTTGTGCTCTGTTTCCTAGGTAATCAGGTTGCTCTCTGTAGAATTATGACTTTATGAGGGAAAAAAAAGTGTGAATGAGAAGCCAAATTTCCTTCTGTCTGTGTAAAATATGACAAAGGCCACAGCAGGAGAAAAGCTGCAGAGCAGAAGAGGGTGTCTGCAGGGACAGAAAACGGCAAGCACTGTTCTTCTATCCACAGATATGGATGGAACAGGGGAAGAGACTAAAAAGCAGCACCTTTTGGTAAAAGGGTGCTGTCAGCATGATCAGTAACTATAGTGACGACCCAGACATCCCAGACTCCTCTAGACTTTTAGCAAAACCCATAAATTCTCTACATTCAGATCAGTTCCCCCGGGATAGAAAGGCTTGAAATATGCATCTTTTGTATTTTTCTGCACTTGTGTTTAACTAGTCAACATCTCTTCTTATTTTGTGGTAGTAATGCTTTGGGATGAACTGATCAGAGGGCTATATTTGAGGTTTAGTATATCGTATTCAGATAAATTATTTTCCTTAATATTCAGACATATTGTGTTGGGAAAACAGGACAACTTGTAAAACGTAAAAATGCAAACCCAACAGTTTCTTCCCTCACTAACTTGAGAGGCGTCTGTCAATGCTCAGATTCTCTTATTTATTGTAACACTGATTTATTACTTTATGAAATGATTATGTTCTGACAGACCTTCTCTCTGTGTCTCTCTAAGGCATATTGCAAACTCTGCCTGGCTTTTGCACTGTGTTCAGGACTGTCCTTTTATAGCAGAAATACCAAGCAGCTTTTGTGCAATGGAGTAGATCATGTTTTATAATAGTTTAAGGTAATATGGAGTGAAAGTGGTCTAACTATAAAAACATTTAGTTTATCTGCTACAAGGCAGTCTCTCATACCTTGTGTTGCACCGTCAGCAGTGTTATTGTTTTCTACACTGAGCTGATTGTGCCTACCCATTCTAGCAAATGTTAAAATAACTTACATAAAACCTGCTACATCTTTGTATCCTAACACTGCTCCATACAACTACAAAACCTTATTACCCCTTACTGTGTTTTCTCTTAAAGTACCTATGAAATGCTTACTGGATTTTAAAAGGATTAGATCAACAACGCAATGACCCATGTTTATCTACTGAACTGAGCAGGAACAGCTACTCTGCAGACACAGACGCTATGAAAAGCTGAGCATGCCTGTACCAGGTGACTTGGAAAGCCTGCACAGGTTGTCAGCGGTCTCCATGCACTTGCTTTTGTCTTGTCTACCTAGAGCAAGACCTCTGTGTCTGCTACAGAACAGCTGATGTTCAGTGGCTGAAGACTTACTTGGATTTGATTTGAGCGGGTGACTATTGCCTGTGAGCTTTTCCCTCTCTATTCTAGGGCAAGCTACAAGTCAAAACTCACCTGAGGTCAGTTGCAGAAAAGAAACAACATACACTTTCCCAAATGTGGATGTTCCTGAGGATTCACAGCATCACTTTCTTCTTTCACTGCCTGACTGAAGAATATTAGTAGTTTGCTGTGGAGTGAATGTTTCCTACCTTTGTATTCCTCTGTAGATACATAAAGGGATCTCAGTTCCAGTTGCCCCCATCTTTAAAGACAAAATCCTCAGGAAAGAAAGTACTTTTTTTCTCCCCCTTCTAATTTTTTAACAAAGAAGCAGTGAGCTGACAGCTGATCAACACAGCTGGCAAACAACTGGCTCAGTGTACTGAGACTCTTGACACAGTAGTAGCATAGGTCTAGAATGTGCAGTGGTATATCTATTCACTGTGGCTAGGAAGAAATGAGTAAAAGTAACAGAAAGACTAATTTTTCTGTCTGGTAGGCTGGTATCTTTTTTGCTGCTGTCTATTATTGACTAGATCACATTGACTGTGATGCTTCAAACACTGTAATTCATCAGACAGATGCTGACTAGCTACTTGTTCATTGTTTATTTATGAGGAGGGAAAGATTTCCAAAGGTGTTCAGATAATTTAGAATATAGTAATCAATTCGTATATTTTTTTTTAGGTTACAAAATAATAAGCCTAAGTCAAATTATATTTTGTTGTACGAGGTAGTAAAAAAATGAACCCTCAAGGGGCAAACAAACTGTTGTTACTGAAAGAATTACCCATTCAGGATGGACTCAGCTGCCTAACACCTCATTAACTATTTAGCAGTTCCTTAGAAGGAAAAATCTACTATACAGTGAATTCCTATCAATATTTAATATAGCAGTGCCTGGAGCACTGGACTGAGTTCCTCACTTGTGCAGATGGCATAGGCAAAGTGTATACTGCCACATCTCTTAATGGGGGAAATCTCAGATAAATCCCAAGGCTTCTTTCCTTTGTTCTGGTTTACTGTATATTCTTAGAATTGTTAATGACCTGTTGCTGAGCATTTCTGCAGGGTTCATGCCAGTTTTTTCCTTTCACACACACAACAATTGCACTTATTGGTCGCCAGGCAGTTTCATCTGAAAACCAAAATTACACCATATTGACTTAATGCTACCATCTTCTGGTTTGGAAAGTACCTTTGCTAGCTCAACTAGGTGTAAATTTATTTAATTTTTTTTTAATGAGATAAAACTCTCTGAGTTATTTTTGTCTTGACCTAGTTTTGGTACCTGATCACACACTATAAAAATAATTGGGCTGTCTTCATTAGTACAATTTTCTTTCAGTTTTATAATAATCCATCATAGTCAGAAAACTCCACCAAAATCTTGCTGTCTCTTTTGCTATTTCTATACTGTCTGCCTCCTTGTCCTGTTCCTAATTATAGATATTCTGCCATCACAGTTAAATTTACAGCTGCCAGATTACAGTTAAATTGGTTTTCATCACTCTTTTAGCCAAGCCTCTGTTCTCAAGTTCTTCCATTTTTCATTGTCTAGGCCCAGCTCCTGACCTAGTGTGACACTGCTGCAGGGACAAAGGAACCTATTAGTGCTTTATTCTTAGAGTGTCATATCTATCTAATCTGTCCTGAAACAGAAGTGTAGGAAGTTGTTTTTCACTGTTCTGTGGCAGAGCATTGTCATGACATTTGTGAAGTGGGAACTTCACAGTGTGAGATGCTGCCAGCTGAAGAACACTGAATGATCTTGGTCCCAGCACCATCAGCTATCCCCAAGAAAAGTAGTGCAGATTTTTTTTTAACCTCATGGCAGCAGAGACTGCCATGGATTGGCTACAGGTGGAAGAGAAAGAGTAAAATGTGAGATTTCTCAAGGACTAAAAAATAACTCAGATTAATACTATTTTTAATGTTATCCAAACTATGTATTGCTATCTTATTTACTTCATCACTCTGTTCCCTGCAAACTAGTGACTCTGTTTTCAAATCTCTGCAAAAATACTATGCTCTGAGATGAAGATAGTCAAAATATTTTTCTCCCCAACAGACTTGCACACAGTAGCCTATTCATTCCCTCTTGGGCATGAAGTAATCTCCATTACCTAGCTGCCACAGCAGGCAATGAGGCAACAGACCTACAGGAAAAAAAAAGTGATTTGCTTGTTCTCAAAGCTATTTGTCATGCACAATAATCTGCTAAAGCCTTAGCAGCCAGTGGTGATGCGATATGAATGTGGCCCTTTTGATCTGATTTCCCTTACAACTCAAAATGTAGGGGAAATCAGATTCTTTAATTCTTTTTCTCTGGCTGCTCATATAACTCCACGATGAACACACATTGTCTCCTTGTTTCATTTTAGAGCCATTTGGGAGCACTGTGGCAACATGCCATGAAGATCGGGCTTATTCCACTTCATTCCACTTACTCAACTGTTCCACTTGATTTTTTTAGTCTCTTCAAGATTTATTAGAAAGTTTTATGTTTTGTAGTGCCCAGTCCTTCTGCCAGACGTACATAGAAGCCCTTAAAACTCAAAGCAATCTGTCAGAGGAGTTGCCAACGACCTTTTTTACAACATTGCTGACCTGTTAATCTAGAACTGTCACTCACAATGTAGAACTCGTCGTATTTCTGGTAGGAGATTTCCCAAGAGCACATGGTTTGACAAAAATAGCTAAAATTATCAAAACACATACGAAACTTTTAGGCTACAATTAAAAATAATGGTATCTTACAAAACTTAGCAGAAGTAATTATGGTATTTACCAATTCCTATAATATATTTTCAGATGAGGGACCTGTCTCAGAAAGCCAGTAATTCCTACTTTGCTTTTTTAATATATTTTCCCTGGGGGCAACAGATTGCATATCCAACAGAAATTACTGAAATTCCGTGACCAAGAATACAGATTTTTAGCATTTATTCACTTAAGTGTAGACACATAAATACATACATTGGCATACCTTATGGTAATAAGTTTATGACCTTGCTGTGATAGCAACTGCTCCAAGCTGTGTTTCTGTGCGACTGATTCGCTCAGGCACTGCGTGTATGTGGTCTGCTCAGGTCTTCAAGTCAAGTGTAATAACAGTATTCTCTCAGAGTTTAGTGGAATAATTCAGTTAGCCTATTTATGCATTTGTAAAGCTATTAGAATAATTCAGAGTCAAACATACTTCCCGGAGGAATACTCTGGTCTTAGATCAGTCTTTACTTTGAGATCTTTGGTTGAAAGGAATTAAAATAAACTTTAGCTGTGTTTTAAGCATATCGGTCTTGGTTTGTTCATCTCTTCTGTCTAAGGTAACCTAAGAAAATGGCCATAATCCGTTTAAGGAATGTATTTATTTCAAAAGATTTTTGGATTAAAACACTTCTCAAGTTTGACTGATGCTAGTTAGTGACCCTGGTGATGTTCCTATTACATTAGGAACATAAGAACAGCTGCTCCAGGTCAGAAAAAAGGTTTGACGTGTCCAGTGTCCTGTCATGATAGTGTTGTCAGAGACACTTAGAAAAAAAAGTGTCAGGAAAGGATAAGCATAAAAACCATCCTGGATGGCAAATGCACTCTGACTTGACTGCTAAAAGTACTTAGTGTAATGTATAGAACTCAACTGAATTTTTATTATGCTATGTGCTTCTTCAGGATGGTGTATAACAGCCAGTGCCATCCCTGCTGCTTTCCTTCCTGATGACCTCACTGGTGCATTAGCTAAAGTGCATCTATCTTAACATAATTGTTTTCCTCTGTCTGTAGAAATAACTGCAAAATCACTAAGGGTCAGGTCACATCAACTGTAACTGATCAATGAACCCCCACAATGGAGGAAGGCCTGGAGGAGATGGGCAAAGATGTGTTCCTGAGGCTCAGGGAACAGCACAAGGAGTGACCACGGCTGCTGTAAAGAAAGCAGAACTTACCCCAACACAAAGGGGGCACGAGACTGGTTTAATCAATGGCTCTGAAAGTTGAGTGGATCAACGAGTTGTGTAAATGTCCTTCCATAAGTTAATCAAAAAGGCGTGGATGTTACCCTAAGGTGGCTAGACCATCATGGGAGAGGTGTACAAGAGACTCAGCCCAACATAGGAACATAAAAACCGAGGAACCAACAATACAAACCTCAAACAGAGCAGCAGGTATGAGCTGGCTTCAGCCTACCACCCCAGTGATGGTAAACATAGAAACACCTGGAATGGGAATCAGATTTTTGTTGTTACTCAGCTGTGTACTGCAATTGCTTTATTATCCTTGTGTTGCATTTTCAGTATACTGCTGTATTCTTCTGCTGGATCAAAATCCCTTGTAATGTCAAGTATCTTAAGAAAAGTAAATTTGGTATTAAAACATGAAAACTGTCCACATGTGGAGTTGCTGAATGAACCTGGTCTGAGAGTACTGGACACTAACATCCACCCAGTACGACAAAGGAAAAACTGATTTTGATCGTTTTCATTTGAAATGTCTTCTAGTTAAATTCAAACACATGCATTGCAAGATTATAAATCCCATGAAGGAAGAGCAGTTGTTTGTGGATATATCTAGCAGGGATGGCATAAGATTAGCGTGAGCAAATGTAGTTTAAATGTCAGAATAAACATCTTCATGGTTAGATCTGCAACGTTATGGCATAGCTTCTGAAGATAAAGGGAAGATTCATCTCTTGGTGTTTGAAGCTTCACTGGCAAAATCACTAAGGCTGACACCACAGAAAGTCTGTCCATCTCTGTTTTTTACATCATGTAATTTATACACACTGTACATGCTTGTGATATTGCTTCTTTCTAATTCTATTAAGAGTCTTTGGTGCTCTTGTCACTGATGCCTTTACCATTACCTTAAAAAGGGGACAAAGTAAAGAATATATTTTTTTAAATGGCAAATACACATATTTTTAGATGGAAAAAAAATCAGATTACAGTGTTCTAACTAATGCAGAGTAAAAATACCTGAATAAAATGCAGTTTACCCATTGTTGAGGTGAGAATAAAGATTGAGATCCCAGATGAAGAAAGCAAGGAAACAATGATTTTACATATTGTCTTTCAAACTTAGACAGTTTGAAAGAGAAGATGAGACTGAGGGAGACCTCATTGCAGTCTACAACATCCTTGTGAAAGGAAGAGATGGGGCAGACTGATCTCTTCTCTGGGGTGCCCAGTGGCAGGACCCAAGGGAATGGCCTGAAGTTGTGTCAGGGGAGGTTTAGGTTGGATATCAGGTAAAGGTTCCTCCCCAGAGGGTGTTTGGGCACTGAACAGCCTCCCCAGGGCAGTGGTCACAGCACCAGCCTGACCGAGTGCAAGACGTCTTTGGACAATGCTCTGGCATGTGGTGTGGCTTGGGGTATCCTGTGCAGGGCCAGGAGCTGGACTCCATGATCCTGATGGGTCCCTTTCAACTCAGCATATTCTGTGATACTGTAAAAATGCAAGAAAGAAACAAAGGAAAAAAACACGGGGACACACAAAAAAGTTTCTGTGAAAGAAATTCTTGAAAAATGCTATTATTGCCTGGGGATCACAGGAATTCTAAAGCACGTGAAACTACAAATGTATGGCACATAGAAAGGCTACTGACTCATGGCTATAGACTCCCAAAAACTTTGTATGTATCCCTGTGACAGGAGAACAGGTAGATTTTTACATGTTATTCCTGTGAACACAGAGTCTGATATTCCTATATACGACGCTTGAGTGGATTAAAATGTAGCAAAATGTTCATTCATGGTACTTTTATTTAATGCACAAGCAAGGGACTAGAGAAAACATTGGTCATTTTGGCAGACAAATTGGTTAACAACTTCATTAAAAGCCACTGCTTTTCTTTTTAAGGTGAATAATCAAGTGCTTACAAGCCTCTTTATTCATCTGATTCACATTCATTCATAGCTATCACTAAAAATGCTCAGAAGTGTAGATAAATGCTTATCTGTGAGAAGTAAGAGGATCTTGTGGCTTGCTGAGTCCATTTGCATCCAGTTTTATTATCCACAACAGAAAAATGCTGAAAATTATGAAATTGTTCTGTGAAGAACTATAGAAATTAAGGGAACACTGAAAAGCAGGTTATTACTGAGTTCCCAGAGTCAGTTGCCAGTTTATCAAAGATTTTTCAGTCAGACGGAAACAAAAGCATCACCTAGAAGAGAAAATACAGTGTAACAGAGCACTTATATATAGCAGACAAAGGCTAGAAGTATCAAAAGGGATAAAAGCTGTAGCTTGGCAAATTTGATCCAGTTGTGTAACAACTAGTTTTACAGTATCACCAGGTTACAGCTGTCCAGACATATCAGATTGTCCATCCCTCAAATTTTCTTTAAATTCAAGACTGGATATTATTTGAGAAGAGAGATGCTTCAGCAATCACACAGTCAAATGAAGTGAATTTTCAGGAACTATAATATTCAAGATCCGATGAACTACAACAACAATAATTCTTGCATTTAAAATTCTGAGTCGAAGTTTTTTTTAATTTAGTGCCTTTCATCCAAGGGATTTTAAGAGCTTAACAAACATTGAATAATTAATCCCCTCAACACTTGCAAAATGTAGGTAATTATTACTAGATCTGCTTTTCAGATACATCAGCTATGAATCTGTAAAGTTAAGTGATTTTTCAAAGGTTGTGGAACAAACAAATATCAGATAAGGACTGCTGGAAAAGCTAGGTTGTGAGAACTCATAACTATGACAGCTGTATTATATTCTGGATAGAACAATGTTGATCTTTTAACTTCTTAGCAGTCAGGTGGTGTTAACTAAGTATTTGCAATGGCAAAGAAGGAGATCTGAACAGAGGAGGTGAGGGATTGTTGTGCTGATCTGTGAAGCTGGGAGGTTATTGAAAAAATACCAGGGAGAGGATACAGTTTATTTAACAAAACCAAAACTAACTAATGATAATTATAAAGTTGAGGGTGCAGTGCTTTTTCTTTGTCTAAAATGATGGGGGAAGATGTTTATAATGATATTAAAAGGCACTGTTTATTGAAGCTACTCGCCACAGACAGCATGCGCTGAGTTTCCAGCCCCTATCTCATTAAATACAGCTTGGTGCTGCCTGGTATCAGCATGCAGGGTGTCCATAAATCCTGGCCTGGATTACGTTACGTTAAACTCGGCAAATTCTGATTTCACTGTAAGCAGTAGCAAAATTCTTCCAGACTTCAATCTTAATCCCGGTGCAATTCCTAATGAATTTTGGATATGGCTGGAAAAGGCATTGCTCCACAGTTCTCGTTTTTCTTAATGGTGTGGCTCCTACAGAAACTGTGACACTATTAGGGAAGTCTTGTTGACTATTCAAGAACAGCTGAGGAAAGCATAAAAAAAGGAACCATAGCTTTCAGAACTGCAATATCAAAGAGTTGTATTTGTGGACAACTACCCGAGCTAGTAGCAATCTTCAATCCACAGCCAACCGTAACTTTGGGGACCTACAGAAAAGTCTCATCTATAAATTTGAAGCAGATGCTTCTAGAAAAGTACTGAACTGAAATGCCTCAGGCCTCCCAGTAGAAAGGAAGAAAAAATTCTTCTCTACCTCTCGTTGTAAAACAGACTGAGACAGACAGTCTCTAAACATGGCCTCAAATATTTTCCCTTGTTTACAACCAACTGTATTTTCCATATATCCTCCTGCACGTTGCTTGGATGAGCAAGATATGTCTTGATACCTACAGAACACAACAAATCAAAGAATTTTCTTGTATACTTTGGAGTGAAATTTGTAAGCTTCTGAAATACTTTTATTTTCTTTCTGTTAGCTGCAAATAAAAGAAAATTATGCTAGGAGATTTGGCACAGTATTCTGAGATTTAATGCTACTGTGTTGCATATTGCAGATGTTCTGTTTGGTGCTCTTATGTTTCTTACTCACTGAGAGTGAAATCCAGATCTCACTGAAGTCCATGATGAATTTTGCCTCTATCTTCCTAAGCAGACCACGTAAAAAACTTGAAATGTAAAAGGCCTAGGCCCATACACATGACTGAGAAGTTATTGGCAAGCAAGGCTGAATACTTTCAAACAATTGTTATGCATATGCAGTACAAACAATAGTATATTGTGTATGTGGAAACTTTGTGCAAGTCTGAGACCTTTACTGCTTCTGTGTCTTTTGATGTTAAACTGCCACTTCTTTTAAAATGCATGCTACCAAATTACAGCCAGCTCTTATAAATCAACAAAAAGTAACAAAAGCAAAGAGCAGCTAGAGAATATCAGAGTAATATGAGTGCAGCTACACTTGACAAATGTAACCTGACTTGCTTTTTAAATGCAGTTTCTTAAATAAGTATAAAAAAAAGAGATAAATACAGTAGATGAGGTAAAGGGGAAAGGATAGTAGAAGCATTTTGGGAAAACAATACAACAAAGCATCTGGTTTTTTCAGTTCTCTAAAGGGCTGACATGCAGGGTACTGTTCTTTTCCAACCTTCTTTCTTTTTAAATGCTTCCACATAGCTTTAATATATTCCATCTATGCTTAGAGAAAATAATGAACTGACGAATAGATGATACTTTGAATGGATTAACTGACTGCTGCGGAACAAACCAGATCGACTGCAAACTACCCCCAAAACTTAGTGAACTTATTATTATATAGCTCCTTTCCAACAAAAAAGCAATATAATCAAAATTAAGTAGTCTTTCTTTGAAAATTGTAGTTATTTTGATAAACAGTGCTGTCAAAGCAACAAACATTAATGCCACAAACTCTAGATCATTCACTTTCATGTAGGGTTTACGAGACTTCTTGTGAGAATACTTCATCGTTAAAGTATGTCTTCCCTTGGGTATCACACAAGCATTTAATTTTTGTTTTGGC
The DNA here is from genome assembly GCA_013397845.1 of Melanocharis versteri. NCBI lineage: Eukaryota > Metazoa > Chordata > Aves > Passeriformes > Melanocharitidae > Melanocharis > Melanocharis versteri. Next base: position 505,227 of record VZTG01009605.1, on the reverse strand, counting down.
ATTGGGCCCATTGTGTTTATGAGGTTCTTTAGAAAAGTGGAATTGATGACCAAAAAAGAAAAATTGAGAGTTACTTATTTTAAACCATTATTATAACCTTTCAAGGTTTTCAGGACAAAAAAAAAAAAATTGCTCTTCTACAGAGAGAGAGGATAGATAGATAGATAGATAGATAGATAGATAGACAGATAGATAGACAGATAAGGACTTCATTGCAAAAAAGCTTTAGAGTTCCACATTTGGCCTGACAATATAAAGAGTCATATCAGGCCTCATACTATGGGGTTATTTATCATGCTATGATGATATCCTTTGCTGCTTATCCAGTTATACTAAATACCATGTACTACACTTTCTTGATCTACAATGCACAGTATTTTTGTTGGCAAGGATAAGTTTGTGGGTAAAAATTCAACTCAATTCAAAATTCTTTGACTTTTCATTTAAGCTTTTCCATTACTAGCAAAAATTTTACATATATTTTATTAATCTTGATTTATTGTCTATCACATATGTAAATTTACACTACAGATATAAGAACCCCTCAAGTCTTAAAGCCTATGCAGTGGAGCATGACCTTGCAGGTACAAGCCAGGCAAAAGAAACCATGCTGTGTCAGGTCTCCATGATATTGGCAAGACTGTGTTAATGTCTTGCTACAGCTTTACTCATAAGTGACTGGTGAATCACTCTTTATGACAATTTGCATGGATTCTGGGCACAAACGTGTTTTATAACAACACACTCATTTCCTTTCACTTTAACACGTGGAAGATTTAGCCACTCTAGGTCTAATCCTGTTGGATTAATACCTGTAAAATTCTAAACATCCTTTACTGCACCAAACATAAAGAGAAATGAATATGCCCCGTGTGCAACAGTTTCACTCCGCACTTTCCAGGAGCAGGATGTTTTACTGAGCTCCATGGTACAGCAGTTGCAACCTTAGTGGTACACTCTGACTGAATAAAGAACATCCACTCTGCAGGATGCTCTTCAACTAGGTAATGTAGACATACATTGGTCTACATAACTAGGTCATGTAGGCAAACTCAGAATTTAACCTCAAGGTTCTGCTAAATGGGAATATGTGGCAATAAAATTAGGTGGCAAATTCCTTCTGATAAAGTTCTGATGCTCTATTGCATGTCAAAGGAGGATCAAACCAATCAAATCCTAGGTAACTTAGCAATAAAAAAACCCCACTCTGACTATTGACCTCAGACCTCAGAGTGCCACATTCTGATTTGATTTGCCCCAGGGTTTTTCTCTTCTTCCCTTTTTTCCCCTCTGAAGTAAAGTTTAATAATTACACAAAGTTAATCATTACTCCTATTTCTTGGCTCAGGGAAGATGCAGCAACATTGGCACAGCAGAAAACATCAAATGTCACTCAAAATGAAAAATACTTTACTGTTTTAAGTCATAGCAGATCTCTTGATTTCGTCGTCAGCCTTTAGATAATGAGATTTTCCACTCTGTTCCTGCCACATGTCTGTTGACAAAAGGATTTCAGAGGTATAAGACAATTACTGTTTGTTTTCTTTTGTTTATGCTGAAATGCTAAATGATCTAAGACTACACAGTGGATTTTATAAGATAATAATAGTCTCTCTTAATTAAGAATACTGCTTATGAACCCTTTTCAAGATCTTACTTCTACCCTTATAGGATTTATCACTAGTCCCTCAATCCGTGATTTTGGCATTTTCCTTCAACATTCGTAAGATAGTCCTACATTTCAGAACTGTTTTCCAGTTATCTGTTAGCTGGATTCCACTATCTCCTGTTTTTTCCCTTTGAAATGGAAGGTTGAAAAAATTAGTTTTGAGAACACCCTTCCAATGTCAAAGGTAAGATGCATGTCTTTGGAGTGCTTATGGCCAAGGTCCAAAATGAAGGACAGTAAAAGCAAATGATTGCCAAAAAGGTGTGAAATTAATTTCTTAACTGTACAAGTCTTCTGTAACTTCAATTTAAAAGAGTAATATTTTAATGAAAAATTTTCATTAAGCAAGGAAGTCTGTGCAAAAGCTCATCTGAGATGAAATTTGTAAAAAAAATCATAATGAAGAGGGATCACGAGTGCCAAAAGACTACTTTCTCTCATCTAAGTTTTTGATATTATGATCTGAGAAAATAAAATTCTCATATTTTCTCCTCTGACAGTACAATGCTCTAGAAGGCTATGGCACAGTTGATGGTAAGGAGAATAATATTCACTTAGGACTGGCACAAAGCAGACAATGTGATTCAAACTATTGCAATGTTTTCATAAATTCATTCTCCACTATATCCATAGCACCTTCACTGACAATGAGACTGCAACCAAAGTCTTGTTAAACAGTCCTAAAAAATTTTAACCTTGTTCCTTTTCTGCGTCTGGCTTTCCATGATGATTATCAGACTGGCATTTGTCAAGCTGATGTCTGTTTTGTTGGCATAGATCACACAAGGCAGCTAATTCTGCTCTGTTCTTGTTTGGCTGAGTCTAATCTCCCAGAATTCAAGAGTCAGCCAAACTTGGTATACCATCCAGTGGAAAAGGCTGCATACAAAATCTACATCAAAAGTGTTGTATTAGTGGACCTCTCTGATTTAGGAATAAAGAGGTTTAAGAAAATGTCCTTTCTCTCATGACCCTGTCTTGAAAGTTGTTGTTTGTTGTGCTCATAAATGTCCTTGGTAATAAATGTCTTCTCTTTCTATTTCATGTTGGAATCCACACAAATACAGGACTACAAATAACAGGTACCCAGGCATGAATGTGATATCTGCTGTCTCAAAAACATTTAGGTTTCACCCTTCAAACTCTACTGTGAAAACTGTTCTGAATTGTAGTTTCTAGGGGGTATATTTTCTCTTAGTCACATGACTCTAACTATAGGCTTTTTAATTAAAAACACTATTGAAGTCCAAACAGTATAGCTAAAAACACTGCAAGGGTCTTCCACCCCACCTACAGAAAATAACTCTTCAGCATTTTATCACTGAAACCTCTGAGATTTCTTTCTTCCATCTAAAACCTTCCAAAGTGCATAGTTGCACACAGACTTCTCCAGAATTTGCTTGCTAATTAACTGCAATAATATATATCAGTCTTGTTTCTGTTTGCTCTTTTAACCAGATTAGATTTTCTCTCCAGCACAAAGGACCTTGTTCCACAGCTGCAGTACCAGTGGGGCTGTTGCTGTACAACGCAAACAGCGTGGGCGAGAAGCTGCACCAAATATCCACGGGGGTAACCTTTGTGCCATGCTGACAGACATCTTGGGGACCACCATCTGCACAGGCCACATGTCACCCACAGCACCCTGCAATGCCCTGTCAGGTCTGCTCCCTTGGTCAGGAAAGCATCTCCTCTGCACAGAGCTCTCCAGCGTGTGACACATGCTGAGCCTGCCGTAGCGAAGGAGCTCTGAAGTTTCCTGGAGGGAGGGACTGTCTCATGCCGTTCAGCCGCCTCTGCATGCAAACTCCTTAGAGCTGTCTTTAGACTATAAAAACTCTTACTTGTTATATCAGCAACATATCAGGGCAGTGGTAGCCTTCCGTGCTAACTCAGTGCAGAATTGTGGCATGATCTGAAGTAACCTACTCTGCAGCTCTGTTGTTTGGGGTTTTTTAATGTTGATTCATTTTCGCTAATGTGAGTAATGTTAGTTAATGGGTGGTGCTGTGTGATGAGGGAACAGTGTCAAAGTCTAAGGCTTTGCTATGTACTGAAAGATATGCAGAAGCAAGCACAGGGTTTTGCAACAATAGGAACTGTTTATGATTTTACAGCTTATGATTCATACGTAAAACGAACAGCAAGAATAATGGTTGCAGTTGCACAAACTTAAATTGAAAATTATCCTGAAAGTTGATTAAATTCTGAAAATTATGAAAGGGTATCTTGTGAGTTTTTTTAGTCTTGTAAAGTGTGCTATTAATAATAAAAATTAATAATCATGTTTACTACATATGGCTTGAAGGCAATCAAGGATTTCCAGCATGGTTCCAGGTGATAACCGTAGTCCACCTGTGCCTTGATTTTCTGACTTGTTTTTCTTCACTTGTCTGGACATAAACAAAAAAAATACCCTAGCTGTCTACCCCATGCAAGAAGGCCTAAACAATCAACAAACAAAAAATAACAGGTCCATAAGCAAGATCAATGATTTCTCCATTAGTCAATGTTATCACTACAAAACCAAGAACCACATATACCTGCGAGCACCTGTTTCTTGTCATATTATTTTGAAATCAGTGTTTGGTTTTACATGCATGTGTACCTCTTTTAGTCTTCTGAGAATTTTGTTTTGTTTGTCTGTTATTTTTTAAATCTCCTTCTGTCTGTTTTGAAAAGACTGCTTGAAAAGAGAGTTTCTAAACAAACACTGATTTTCTAGACCACCATCTGCAACTACTCAGTGCAGAGAAAGAATCCTGAAAGGCTAACTTTCATCATGAGGAGTCTGGAAAAATGCAGTCTCAGCATGTACATTTGAACAGCAAGAAACATAAAATATCATTTAAGAGTATCATAAGGTCAAATGGGTTAATATTTACCTTAGCTGGTTCAAGTCCTGCCCTGTCATCATAGGAGATGCACAGATGCTGAAATGAGAGCCTGCTCATGTAACATAATCTGTATAACCTGCACAGCCTATCTGCTCAATACAGAGCTTTTTGCAGGAGTAAACAGCAGTCTTTGCAATAACTACATTAATACTGTCCACTCTCTCTGACTGTTTTTTTTTTTTTTGCATTATACTTTATTTTTACAGTACAGTGCTTAATCTTTCTTGCACCTACAAGCTTTAAATACTTGTTTCTACAGTGATAATACCAAAATTTGAGGTTTTGCAAGATCCTAGCTCTGTAATAAATTAAGATTGAGCAATTGCTTTCAAAAGTCTTTAAAAAAGATCTTTAAATTAATGTCTTTAGGAATTGAAGTGGATGGGAAAAGGAAAGCTCTATATTTATCCTAAGGCCATGGATTCTCTTGCTTTGATTTTATTGATGAGTTATTTCAGTTATTCTTATTGAATCAATATTAATGACAAATCAGTGCAATGAGCTTTACATTTCATAAAGCCAGGAACTCTAAAACAGGGTTTGAGTGGGTAGAAACAAATGCTTTTATTTGGCCTTTCAATTGACAGTATTAAAAATACTTTAACTTCACAAAGGCATAAATTTTGAGCTCTTTAAAGTATGTCAACAAACAAATTCCTTATAATTAGATATTTAGCAAACATGAGCAAAAGTATTTATGAAGACAAACAAACACAAACTTGAATGGCAACACACTATATCTTAGTTATTACCTACATATATGGAGTGGACATCACATTTAACTTCAACACTTCTGAGTCTAGGGATAGATAAATAACTTGCTTCCATTTACGTTTTTGAAAACCTTGTGCCTTGTAATTCTTTCCCTTGCAAGCTTGCAGGGGTAAGGGGTGGGCGGAAATAATGAAATAGCTATATGAAGCTAGGAAATATTTTGGTTGCTTTTCAAAGTTTTCCTCAACATATTAAACTTTGGAAGTTTCCAGAGTAACGTTCAAATAGTTATGTACTGAAGAGATCTTGTCCAATTTTGAGCTAAAGATCTTTTGACTGCTCACCCAGACACACAGGATTTTGGGCTGACAAACTGAAATGGAAGCAAAGTTGATAACTAGATAATTTTCATTAAAAACAACAGCAAATTTTTAAGAACCATATGCAAAAAGGAACACGCATGATTCCTGGACAAAATAACATGCCTGAAAATTTCGCAGAAAGATACCCCTCTGAAAGTTGACTAAAATTCAATTACAGTATTTTGTGTTATGACATTTTCTATTTTTTTTATACAAGGGTCTCAAACTTGCTTCTTTGAACATCCAAAACCATGAAGTTATTGAGCCTCAGTACATCACAGTAGAGCAAGCACATAATCTATCTTTGGTTGGTGGACTGGAAAACGAGGGTTAGGGGAGCAAGGGAGTAGCCAGACAGTTTAATAAAAAGAATATCAAGAATCTTAATTTAATTCCTCTATTCTAGCAGGTTGAAAATACTCACACACACAAGTAAATACTGGTTCAGGTTTGTCTGAAGCCATTTCCTTATGTTCTTTTCATAAGATTATTTCTTCTTACTGTGAGGAAACAAAAGAAGAACAAAAGAAATAGGGAGTATATACACAGAGTCTCTCACAGGTAAATGTGTCTCAGAGCAAAATATATCTTTAAGTTGGAGAAATCACCTAGAAAGAAAGCTGTTTTCCTAGTTGAGAATATTTGCAATCAAACTAGGAATACGCTTCTCTACAAAAAATTCAGTAAGTAATTCTCTCTAACAGCATTGTTTATGCCTTTGGTACCTACTCCTCTCATATGGAAATTAGTCTAAGATTTTGTTCTGAATTACTCTTTGACAGCTTACAGTATCAGGGATTACTGTAAAAGATGAGAGAGTTTGTGATGATTAACCATTCTGTTCAGTTATCAATCTGAAAAACTTGAAGCTGAGATTGCTTCTAAATCACTTCTTGTCAACATGTTTATGCAATCAGAGAGTGATTAAAAACATAAGAAAGCATGATGCTTTCAGGTCCTGAAAAATACAGGATCAGGGTTACCACTGAAAAACAAATAAGCTGAAATTTTGTTCAGCCTTTTAACAAAATATTGCAGATCATTTAAATACAGACCAACCATAGGAATATACTTTTTTTTTTTTTTGCCTGGCTATGTTTAACAAAATTTTACCGAAATGTTAACATATGATTTAAAAATGCACATTTCCACAGCATTTGGGGAAAAAAAAAAAGGTTTAAGATGCAGCTATATAATTCACTAATTTGCAGTATGCATCCATTTTTCCAGAATGGGCTTTCCTTAATTCTCTAGGTTTAACAAAAGGAAAAAGCCCATGATATTTGCCTGTTGAATGTCTTTAAAGTCACTGGAGTTAACGTCAGAAACAAGGTGGATTGGGTCCTACCAGTTAGTTTTATTTCTGACGCATTGCTTAAATTTATAGAAGATAAAAATCATACATACAAGCTATAGGAATAATGCACAGATACATTTGCTATTTTCTGCTTTATGAGTGACAAAGTATCCCAGAACGACAAAGACAAGTACATAAATTATATTTTAACAACTCTACCTACATTGTAACAACTTAAGTCATTTGTATCTGTTCAAGATACCAAGAATTGCTGGACAATGATACAAATAATGTGCGTTGTTAATGGCAATCAGCAAAGAAAGAAAATCTACAGATTCATCACTTTTCCCTCAGACAAAGTCTTAGGCTGTGCTTAGTTTAATTATTTTGAGCTGTGTAATCAATTAAGGCAGTGACTGCAGCACAGCACAGCACATCAACCCACAGGAATTCCGTGCAGCCACCGAGGAAGTCCAGGCTCTGCAGTGGATGGTAAAGGTTTGCTTGTGCTGGGGAGCTGAAGGTCCAGGGGCAGCTACACAGGCTTGTCAGAGGCAGCTCCAGACACCCACTGTGCACACACACTAGATTTTCTAAACACTGCATTCAAAATAGTTTCACCGGTGCTGAATCACTCATTAACAGTCTTTACTTTTCTGCCTAATGAACGCTAATGCCAGGGGCCATTGGTGTACAGAAGCATTTTACAACTATGCCATCAATAACTGTGTCATCATGCAATCATGAAAATGGAGAGTGGGCTAGAAGCTGGCATGTTCCTGGGTACCACATATTCGATCAGTTCTGTGAACTGGTTATGATGTAAAAAAAATTCTCACTTTCTTTTTATTAAACTGGTATTTTGTTTTACTCATGGAACTAATTTACATCTTCAGTCCAAAGGATTTATGTCTCTTAATGTTTATAAACTACTAAGATACAGCCACCTACAGCTTGCTAGCTAAGTAAAGCAGAGAAAAAGGATATACTCCTGCTATTGTTAGTCTTTTTCGAATTTTTCCCCCCATTATTAATAGTTTGCCTCCTTTTCACAGCTTCGTATGTGTTAAAAAAAACCCCAATCATAGCAGTCCTGGAAGGACATTTTATATACTAGATTAAGCTCTGACTCTGCTATTAAAATGTATTTTACGTTGTACAAACTGACCCCTTGCTCTTTCCCTGTGATACTTCTCACAAGGAGAACAAAGAGGAAAAAAAAATTGAGCTTTTCTTACAGACGTGGCTGAGGAGATTCTTTGGGGGGAAAAAAGTGTTATTTATTCTCCTTCCTACAATGGCAGTGATTTCCACATCTCTGCCACATCTCTCTGTGCTGGAGAAAAAAGACAAAGGAAATATTGGATGTGCCCATGCCTATTAAAAGAACTTAGTTCAAAGATGGCAAAAATCTGGAATTGCTGGGCTTCTTTTAATGAAAAGGAATGCAGAGAGCTTGGGTTTATGGTGCCTGGGTCATCTGCTTGGCTGATGTACTTTGTACCCTACTAACACTAATCTACAGATGCCAACATACTGTAAACAAGAGTGGAGGAAGACCATGGGGAGACAAGTTTTTAAGCTTTTAATAGCAAAGCTTTGAAAACCGGAAAAATACGTGGCTAAAACCAAAACAAACAAACAAACAAACAAACAAACAAACAAACAAAACACCAATCCCCCCCAGACTAAAAAACATACCCCAAAAATTTTAAAAAAACGACCCAAGGGGTCTGGTTATTTCTTTTTAACTCCAGCCCATGCTCCGTCGCTTCAGTAACTTCGGAGCGGAGAGCGAAGAGCAGAAACCGCGGGCAGTTTGGGCGATGCGGTCGGTGAAGATTAACCCGCAGCGTCCCCCTCCACGCCGAGGAACCCCGCAGCGAAAGGCGCGGCGCGGCGCGGCGCAGCACCCGCGGCGCGGCNGGTGTCGGGGTGCCCGCGGCGGCGGGTGACGGAGCGGAGCCCCCTCCGCGGCTGCGGAAGGTCCGCTGCGCTGTGCGGGGCCGGCGCTGCCGCGCGTCGCCCGGGACGTGCGCGCCGAGCCCCGCCGCGGGAGGAACGCGGGGAAGGAGTTTGCTGTGTCGATGGAATTTCCCGGCACACTGTTTTTCGTGGCAGGCGGAAACTCCTCCGCACGCGGGTCCCGCGCCATGCCTGTCGCAGCATCCGGCGTTGAAATGGTTACCTTTGGCAGTGAGGCTGCACAGGAACCACTCCGAGTTCTCAGTAATTCAATTAGTCAGGTTTCCAGAAGGTGGGGTTGGGTATTTTTTTGGCATGGAGGAGGAGAAGCCCGGGACGACGCCTCCCTTCTCGTGTTGCAAGCCAATCAGGNTTACACATATCCATTTCGTTTAATCCATTCTCAGAGGAGAAATGTAACCTGAAGTCATCCTGATGGCAGGAGATTTAAAAAAAGAAAAGAAAAGAAAAAAAAAAAGGAGGGGGGGGGAAGGGAATCTGTAAGCAAACAGCAGTCTGTGTCCTGACTGGCTGCGCCGGCAAATCCCCCCCTTTCCCAAGTAAACTGCATGCAAAAATCCCACATGATCAAGCAGCAGCGCCCGTGCTTCGAGCTGGCTGCCTGCACCTCCTCCTCGTCTTCATCCCTCACGCACACCGGCGCCAGATCGGACCCTCGCGTGTGCATGTATGTACGTGTGTGTGTGCGCGTGTGTGTGCGTGTTTGTGTGCCTGCGTACCTCGCTATACCGCGTATATATCTCTGCGGCTGCCTGGCGCACACACGCATGCACAGAAACAGCTCAGCACGCTAGGCTCCTGGCTTTTCCAGGTTGCTGATGTCGGATTTACACGCAGTGAAGGGACCGGTCATTGCAAAAGGGGGCGTGACTGTTTAAAGATTTTTTTCCTCCCATAAAGCAATTTTTTTTTTTTTTTTTCAAAACTGAGTTTTGCCCCTCCAATCCTCGTCGCTCTTTACGATCCCTCCCTGCCTGCCGCTGCATTCAAGTTTATTTATTTGCCTGCTGGCGTGGTATATTTTTCCTTGCTGCTCTTGCTGCTGCTTCAGAGGGAAAAGGGGAGCAGCTGTTGGGCAAGACCGAGACGATCTGGGGTGGTTGGTTTTTTTTTCGATCTCCTTATGTAGTCATCTGAGGGGTGGATTCTTTTTCTCTCACCCGCTCCCTGCTCCTTCAAACTGTTTTGTCCTTCCGCAGAAGTTGATGTTACGGGACTGGACCCTGCTTTATCTCAGAGAGGCTCCGGGAGGCTGAATCAGGAGATTTCCGCACCTCGCCGTATCGCTCCATTCGTTCCCCGAGCAGGAGAGGCCAGCCAAGACCAGCATCATCAGAGGAGTTTGCAGGCTTGATTTTGCACTTCTCCGAGATTTTGCTTTCCTCCACGCCCTCTCATAAAACGTTTTTTT